>JAOBYK010389680.1:0-15928 GCA_025434845.1 Phenganax subtilis
TGTAATACACACGAGCAAATAAAACTTGTCAAGGAAAACTTGTCAAGGAAAAATTGCCCGTCTGTACGGGGCTTAACGCCAAACTTTTTTCATTGGAGATAGTATGGTCTGAAAACTTGGAATATTCATATGATATTAGTTTATTTATTTATTTATATATTTATTTGAATTGCGGCAAGCAACACCGCTACACAGTTGTTAATACAAAGCAGACATGGTACTAGAACACGCTATATACGCACACATATAACACAAACTCTTCAACGCATTCCAAACTTTTCTTTTGCAATTGTGAATTTTCTCACGAATAGAGAGTTATGGAGAAATGAGTCTGAACTCGAACAAACTCTGAAAAACCTGACTGAAGAATTGCAGAAACGTGAAAGATTTCTACGTGCGTCTGTTAGCAAGGTACATTTATTTACTGACTTTCAGAATCACTGAACACATCGTGCATTTTTCTAGTGAAGACCGATGCTTTTGGCAATGGGCTATGTGATTAAACACGTGATGCATGCAGCCAACCCGGTTGGGCCTTCTCGACTCGCACAGTCATATACGTACACAGTCATATGTATTTGAAAAAATTTTAAAACTTCAAAGGGTTTTAAACTTTTATGTGCCTGTAAAGGTGCCTGTGAAAAAGCGTTGTTGAAAAGCAGCCTTAAGCCTCTGGAAATTTCCAGGTATATTTTCTAAAGCTCTATACGCACGTCGTTGTTCATACTTTTTTCTTCTTAGGCAGTATACAACGGCATGGAGAGTGTAAAGCGAATTGTGGAGGAGGAAGGAATACGTGGCTATCATGGTCCACTTGTTGAGATTTTCACTTGTGATCCAAGATATTATACGGCAGTTGAAGTTACTGCAGGGAACAAGTAAGATGTCTTGCTGAGCCATCCTTCAAAATAAAATGAAGAAATATATATTTTAGTATTGTAGACTTCAGAACTGCATAGAACTTTACAAAAAAATTTTTGTTTTATGCTGTCATGGACAGCGAAACGACTTCATTTGTCTTTCAGATTGTTTCATTTGGTTGTGGACTCGGACGAGACTGCTACGGACATTCTGAGGATTTTTAACAGACGTAAAATGCCCGGAGTCGCAACATTTATGCCTCTTAATAAGATGAACGCTAGAGAAACTGATTATCCCAAGCGTAATGTAAGCACGCAATCAGTTGCAGCCAATGCAAGAAGATGGTCTGAAACTTTAGCCAAAGTTATTCTTCAATTTGTAAATTTTTAGTTCAGTTCTGTACTCTGTGGTGGTTATATTCTGCATGATGTGTTGTTTTGCAGTTTCAGGATGCATTTCCGATGATGGGCGAGCTGACTTATGATGAAAAGTTTCATAAAGCTATTCTTACTGTGTTTGGCAAGACGTTACTTTGTAGAGATATTGATGTAGCGTCGCAATACGCCAAGAAAGCGAACTTGGATTGTGTTACTATGGAGGGTACTGTATCGAACGTTCTAATATTCATAGTATAGGTAGACACGTGCGCTCGTGTAGTTCAAAACATAGAGTTGTATGTTTGTATGGCTCATCTTCTCATGAGCATGCGATGATATGAACTGGCTTTGTACTTGATGTGGCAGGTGATCAAGTGAGTCGTCGGGGAGCTTTGACTGGAGGTTATTACGACGCGAGGAAATCTCGACTAGATTGTCAGCGCCAAATACGAGAAAAACGAGCAGAGATCGAAACTCACCGAACACATTGCGACGAAATACGAAAACAACTTGAGCGTATCCTTTTTGAAAAATTTTCTCAAGTAATGAAGTTTTCTACTGCAGCTGAATATACTCAATGGAGACATTTGGTTGCTACGATTCGAAGAGATTCGGTAGCTACGATTGGATGATAGCTTCTTGTCATGAAGAAAGCATCGTCTTCGTTAAGCGCAAATTTTCATGAACACAAAAAAAAGACAGAAGTACTACTTTATCAAGTTTCCAAGTCATATCTCTGTTGACTATGATTTCATCGATATCGATATAGATAACTTGGCGGTCCTAATCTATTGAAATGAAAGCTAAGAGCCTTAACACCATGGCAGAAATCGATGGTCTTGTTACAGGCGTTTTTGGTGAACTGCAAAGACTGGAGAACACATTAATGGATTTGAAGTAGGTCTTTGGTAACATCAGTGAGACGATGTGAAAGATTCAGAATTATCTGAATTTAAGGGGGGAAAAAATTAAGGAATAGAAAACACACTGGCCCACACAATTTTTCTTTTCTTGTATATACCTATACTACAAACAGGATAATTTGCTCGTATAAATAAATAGAGTAAATTGAAATTTTGGTTTGGATTGTTAGGGAGACTTATGACAGGCAAAAAGTTGATGTGAAAACGAAGCACAAAGAACTGCAGAACATGGAAGAAAGTTTGACGCAAAAGGTAATTGTATTCATTCATTTCTTTTGTCTCGAATATCTTAGAAAAACTCATGTCAAACTATGATTTTAGAATCAACTTTTGTCGAAAATGGAAGGAGATTTAAAGACTATGAAATCTGCGCAAACGTCTTTGTCGAGTGAACTGGGTACTGAGTTAATGGCACGTTTATCTGATCAAGACCAAAATGAGGTATAATATATATAACATGAATTGCATTATATTGAACGAGGGCGATAGCTATTCATGATTAATTCTCTCATGACACTACACTTTTCATAGAATTATCCTTGATATTTTTCTATCTAATAGGTTGATCAAATAAACGCAGAAGTCCAACAACTTCAAGAACGCCTGCGATCAGCTTTATCTGAAAGAACAGCGGTATGTTTCCCCCTGATACTGGATGTTATGCTAACTATTGTTCTATATCTATACTTTATACTTGTTGTATTTCTATTTACAGCTTGAGCCAGAGAAGAACCAGTTGGAAAATTTACTCAGAAACAATCTCATGAAACATCGGGACAAACTTTTGCAAGTAATGTGTACTTCAATGATATTGAGGTTATAGTATCGGAAACAGAAAAGCACTTTACGTGGAAACGTTAAAGCCCGTTCTCCACTACGCGAATTTGTTCGAGCGAAAGATAAATCTGGCAACGTGATTGGCTCGTTTTCGACTTTTTCGCGGCAAATTATTTTGCTAGCGAATCACGTGGCTGGATTTATTTTTCGCGCGAACAAATTCGCGTAGTGGAGAACGGGCTTTACCTTGCATCGAATTCGACGTGTTTGTTTTTTGTTTCTTTTTCAGGAACTGGATGAAATGGCTTTTGAAGGCAATGAACAACAGTTGATTTCTAAGAAAGAGGAACTTCTTGCACTCGATTCAAGACTTAAAACAATTGTCAAAAGATTAGAGAGTAAGTGACATAATGTCGTTCTTTGTATTATGCCCACTGATATCTATGTAACTGGATTGCGCATCCGGCTGCAAAAGCGGGGTGCAAAAGTGAAGGCAGCGAAAATCACGAATTTGGAGTACCAAGAAGGCCGCCGAAACATTTCCGGTCAATCGAAACCATGGTAACCAGACATGAATTTGGAGTACCAATATGTCTGCGATAGCTTCAAAATTTTTACTGATGGCCAGTCCAGTTATATAGAAATCAATGATTTTGTCATACTGTGATGAATATTTTTGAGGTTTTGCAATAGTTAAACACAAAAATGTCTTGATAAAATCTTAGCATGTTAGACTCTTTCAATCAAGCTTATTTTTGTGTATTTCTTTTCCTTAGGTGTAAATACAAGAGTGAACGACGTAACTGCAGAAATAAAGAGTAAAGATGATTTGCTGGAAGAATGGAAGGTATAGGAGCAAGTAAACACTTTTTTGAGGCGTTAAAAAAAAAGTTATAAATGCGTTATATAACCTCACTATATAATTATAATTATATATAATTATATAATATTATATATAAATATATAATGTATTATAATGTATATATATGTATATATATTTATGTAATGTATATATAATGTATTATAATGTATATATAATGTATTATAATATATAACTATATAATTATATAACTATATAACTACTAAAATATATAACTATATAATATAATATATAACTATATAATTATTAAGACTATTTAGGTACACATCTTTATGTTTTTGTTTCTTGCTTGTTTCAGACTAAAGAAAAAGATCGTAAGTCGAAGTTAGAGGATGACTCGAAGTCCGTGGAAAAGATTGCCAACAAGCGAAGTGTCCTAGTAAAGAAGGTGGCTGTCTGGTTTGACTTTACTGTTTAGTTTTTGCTGTTTTTAGCTTGCTTCAACTACTGTAGTTATTAGAGTAATTTCGTAGTTTTTCAAAGAATGGAAGATTATTTAGTCTACTGTAGCTTCTTTAACGAAGAGTTTGGGAATTTTAACAGAAAGATGAATGTATGAAAAAGATTTGCGAGTTGGGATCTCTTCCTGTCGATGCTTTTCAGAAATATCAGTCGACTCCTATCAAAACTGTGAGTGCAACGTATATACCGCTAGAAAATTATATACACTATCAAGAAACTTCAACATCAAGATTTGAAATGCACTGAGTTTTCAGAGTTCAGAGAATGTTTTCATTAGTTGTGCTTCAACAGCAGAGTTAATTGCATACCACTGCTCCAACGACGTGAAGTAGTTTATATCCATGCATTTGTATATGTTTTGGTCAAGGTATATGTTTCGAATTTTACTTATATACTATATTATAGCTATGGCAGAAGCTGCAGAGATGCAATGAAGAACTGAAGAAATTTAGCCACGTTAATAAGAAAGCTATGGACCAGTTTATGAACTTTTCTGAGCAGAAAGAAAGACTTATGAAACGTAAAGAAGAAGTCGATAAAGGAAACATGGTGAGAGCTACAATCTTTGACAAAAGAGGGCAACAATTTCTAAGATATGAGGAAGAATAGAAATGCGTATAGTATTATTGTGTCAATATCATTCTTATTATGAGGTCTTGCTTGTTTTAGGCTATCACGGAATTAATGGACGTCTTGGAGCATCGCAAACACGAAGCCATCTTATTTACGTTCAAACAGGTAATGAGAAAAGCAATGACAAAATTATTACTTTACTTTGAAATCGCAGCATCTTCGTTTTTTGTTCGTTTCACCCGATGAGCAACAGTGAACCCCTGGGTGCCCCTTCTCATTTCATATTCCTCTAATACCATACGATTGTACCCGTATAGGTGTCGTACAACTTCTCTGCCGTATTTAAAGAGTTGGTGCCTCATGGCAAAGCAAATCTCGTCATGAAAACTGAAGGACCAACGAATCCTGTACGTTTAATTGCTTGAATTATTGAGATATTAAAGTCTCTTGCACACATACAATGTACTTTCATATAATTTTTATAAGAGTTGTACCACAAAAATCAATACTAGCCCAGATTAGCGTAATGAAATCGTTGATATGGATTACAAAGAAGATTAGCAGGAATTTGTGATATTTCGATTTTATTGCAAAATCATCATACATGAAGCAGACTAAAGTTACGATATAATGTGTTTTTGTTGTTGGTTCGTGACAGGATGATGACAGTCAACCATCGACTAGTCAACAATCAAAGGTACTGTGTCAATAATAAGCTTCATGTAGCACTTGTGTTGACTTCCATTTTACAACTTTTCTCTTGATTCATCAAACAGGATGATGAAGGTGAGAGCAGTCAAAGTCAGACTTCCAGCAGTCAGAGCCAATCAAGACTTCCTTCTGATAAATTCTCTGGTGTCTCGATCAAGGTGCATTACAGTAGTAGGACTGTGATACTATTTAGCATGCTGGTAAATTACATCTAACCACAACATGACGCGCAGTGGAGTGTTTTAGATGTGATAAAAACACGAGCTGGGAGTTCATTGAACGGCTTCAAAAACGTCTCAGATCATGGCATTAGCGTAATAATTTTCCGAAATTGTTTTAAATAGCTTAGAAAATACCAGTTATTTGAAATTTGAAGAAGAGTGAGACATGCATATAGCTACTGCTGCTGAAATGTCTGCGTGAATTATTAATGATTTTTGAATAATGTGTAGGTATCATTCACTGGGAAATCAGCGGAGACGAGAGAAATGAATCAACTCTCTGGTGGTCAGAAATCACTCGTCGCTCTTGCGTTGATCTTTGCTATACAGCGTTGTGATCCTGCTCCTTTCTATCTCTTTGATGAGATTGATCAGGCTTTAGACCCGCAGTACAGAACTTCAGTTGCTGGTAAATAGAATAACACATACATAAATTGACGTTTTGTCATCTATGTATTTGTTATGGAGGCGTTAAGGCCCATTTACAATGGCAGTTTTCGCTTTCATTTTTGAAGTATGTGTTAGAGTGTAATGCTATATAAGAATACAAAGTTACTGGAAGTGTCCGACATTTGGGTCAGTGAATCCACTCCATCACATCTTTCAAAATGAGAAAAAAATCGCCATGAAAATCGCCTTTGTAAACGGCCCTTCACAGTGTTTTTCTGCTTGTATAAGAAAATTACACGTATTTTTCTAGAAATGATCAAAAAGCAAGCCGAGAAGGCGCAGTTTATTACGACGACTTTCCGACCGGAATTACTCGAGTCTGCTGATAAATTCTACGGTGTTCGTTTTCGCAATAAAGTGAGTCATATTGATGCAATAACGAAAGAAGAAGCGAAGGAGTTCGTGGAAAGTGATGATCATACTTCGTAAGCTCGTTTTGTTGATGCAGAGCAATGCCACGGTTCAGTTATTTATCGTTAGGGTTGCGTTTTATCGTGTTAGTCACGCATGGGTTCTTGTATGATATATCTGTTAAGGTAGTTTTCACTTGGGAAAATTAGCCAGAAGATTGAAACGGACGAGAAAGATATATTTCTTGTATTAAAAATATTGGTTTCAATCTTGAGCTCATGCAGTGAAAGTAAAGAATAGCTTCCCGCCCATTCCGGCGTTGTGGACAAATACACCTGAATGGACACTAGTCGTTAGTCGGTGGTACCAGGACGGTGGTACCCCTTAGTTGTCACTCATTTTTAATCAAGGTTATTCATGATTATTCACCGTACATGAAGGCTCCTAAAAAGACTGTAAAGGTTACGGACTGTTTTATGAAAGTTTCAAAAGTGCTGTTTGACGTTGACATTATATTAATCGTTCCAGCTGCCCCATGTGTTTATTTTGTTCAGGTTATTCACACATTTAATATACATTAGAATGCTGCACATTTCCCACTACAATAACTGCGCATGTAGGTGCAAAGTCAAACTAAATTAACATATTCATATTTGTGATCACGATGCTGTGTTGATGAGAAGCTTGAATGCAAGGTTTGGGTATATGTTAGCATGTTGGCAATACAGGTGAGTGTATTTTTAAAAATTTCAGTCATATTGTTACGCTTTTTTTGAATCGCGAACGATCTTCTATTTTACTCAAAACTAATACAAAAGTTTGCTATCCTATACACCCTACATATGTTCAAACGAGGCTTAGGCCCGGTTCAAACGTCGAACTTTTCATGTGCCGAATCGAATGCAAATGAGCCTAAAAGACTTGCGCTCATTTGCATTCCATTCGGCACATGAAAAGTTCGACGTTTGTACCGGGCCTTAGTCTCTCCATGGTAACTAGATTTTTAAGGAAATACGTCTCCTTGAGCTTACAATACGTTGTCGACGTTATATAGTAATTAGTTGCAATCACCGTTTTGTTAAAAAAATGAATGTTTGAAAACACGTAAATTATTACGATGGAATGAGAGTGATCTAATTTTTTGAGTGTGGTATTTTTAGAGTGCTCTACGAAGTAAAAGTGTACGATTTTATCCAAAAAGACTTCTGATGATTAGATTCGGGAAGAAAATTATAAAATATATCATAGTTTTCTTCGTATGTTTTACACTGTATCTTCGCTGTGGAATTCTCGAGATGAAGGTATGAGCTGGGTACTATTTCTAGTAATTGAAGCACTTAGATCTCATTTTCTTCGCTTTACAGTGACTAAATATGAAAACAAAACTTTATAGTCCTTTTTCCACTCGCGGTCAAATCCACAGCCTTTCGACGCCTTAGGCTTGTGTATCCTATTCATTTATATTTAGGATATCCCACAAGAAGATTCTCAGCGCATCGAGACGCAAATTATGAATGAATCAAAACCTGAGAGTACGTTACGTGTATTGAAAACAACATCGCCAACCACAGCTACTGCTGAGAGAATTCGTGATAAATATATTAAGGTGAGGTTTTTGTCCGAATAGTATGAAATGATTTCTAATGATTACTTACCTGAGGAAAAGTAGTCACAGTTTGTGATAAAGACACTATAGATTCGAGGGACAAAATGTTGGTTCGTGAATTATAACTTCTTTCTAAGTTATATTACTTCTACTGAACGGGAGTAGTTACAATGTGTGAGAATGAAGTTTTTCTTGTTTAGGTTGGATATTTTGATATAAAAGGCAATGACCTTGCTTGTGATAAGAATGGAAACTGTCAAGAATTTCAAGTGCGCAGTGCGGAACACGCAATGATGTTGTGTCATTCGTACCTCGAAGATTGTCGAGGATTCGTCTTCGATTCTAACTCTGGTCGCTTGTTCCTCAAAACGAACGTGGATGCCGAACCGATTGAAGATCCATTCTTGGAATTTTACGTGAAAGTAGAATTTCGTAAGAACGTGAATTTACTCGAGGAAAGACAGTGTGCTGTTCCGATTGAAGACTTTCATAATTTACCTCAGTTCAAATGCAATCTGCCCGCTCTTGATCCTTTCAATGTGAATATCATGAAGTATATGAAAAAGGAAAAGGATGAGGTAGTTTGTCGAGGCGAGCATTACACGACATACACCGATGGTGTACTCATGCTCTTGCGAACAGGTACAGAATTGCATTTTTAATCATCTGGATATTTACGCCCAAAATCAGAGGCGTTGTAGCTTGTTGCAAGTTTTAGGTCATCTCTAATGAAGACACTAGACTGGAATGTCGAAATTTCGGGTTATATATTTTAACTTCTTTCTATGTTTCGATCATTTCATCAAACCAAGGTAGTGATGTGTGATAGCAGTTGTCTATTAATTTCGGTAGATTCAAACTTCCCTTTTTCTTTCCAATTAACTTTGACGTTATGAATATCCTTATTGATTATATTGTAGATTTTAATACAATGGATGTGAAAGCGATTAGAAGAAAGCCACACAACGATTGGGATTACGAATTGATACCAAAGACTATTGATTTATCAGGAAAAAAATTTTCCAAGATAAATGAAGAATTTTTGCAAATCGAAACTACGATCCTTTCTGGACAGAAGATTGTTGAATACCATGCAGAAGTCGTGCCGAAACTTGAAGTTTTACAACGTGAAAGGACTGGCAAGGGCTTGAGTGTGCTTTTGGTTGGATTTGATTCTACATCATCGGCACAAATGCAACGAGCCTTGCCGAAAGTATACGATTTTCTTAAAGATGATCTAAACTCCCATATGTTTAGTGGTTATTCAATTGTAGGTGATGGGACTACTCCTCAGCTGACCGCGATGTTGACGGGTTAGTTCTTAGCTAAATAGATCTTTTTCTGTCCTAGGTCAATTAAATCGCTTTGGTTAAAGAACTTATGTTTTTTAGGTCAAACAGAAGTTGAGCTCCCGGAAGCAAGACGAGGCTACCCTAACTCATCAACGGTTGATTCTTGGCCGTGGATTTTCAAAGAATTTCGTAAGCATGGTTATGCGACTTTATACAGCGAAGATGACGCATACTATAACGCTTTTAACTATCGTTTACATGGATTTCGAGATCCACCTGCTGACCACTATACGCGGCCATTTTGGCTAGCAGCCCCTACTGAAGGATACTGTGTAAAATCAACACCCCAACCGCTACTTCACTTTGACTACATAGAAAGCTTTTTGAAGGCGTATCGACATATACCTAAAATAGGACTAGCTTTTTTGGCAAGCATTTCCCATAGTAATATGAATACCTTAAGACCTGCCGAAGTTTTCGTCTCGAAGTTTTTCAAATCTATCTGGAAGAAAGGGTATTTGAATGACACAGTACTTATTACTTTCAGTGATCATGGAATGAGATTCGGTGAAGCTAGAGCTACCATGCAAAGTCGCCTTGAAGAAAGGCTCCCGTTTCTGTCTATCGCCCTGCCTAAGAGTATTCGTGAAAAATATCCACAATTTGAAAGTATCTTGAAAGATAATACGAAGAAATTGCTTTCTCCGTTCGATATACACGTTACATTACGGCATATTTTGAATTTCCCTAACATCAAACCTCAAAAAATTGGTTCTAGTCTACTGGAAAACGTCCTTGAAACACGAAGTTGCGCAGCTTGTGGAATTCCTGCACACTATTGCCCATGCGTACAACTGCAACAAATACCCATTACGCATGTTCATGTACAGAAAGCCGCTGAAGGTTTTGTGGCTCATATCAATAAAATCCTTAAGGCCGATGAGCTTGCTTCGGAAATGTGCTCCACTCTGAAACTTGGTGAAGTTAAATCAGCGTACCAAAATTTGAACCATCCCAAGTTAATGAAATTCATGGGCTCGAAAGATATAGACGGTCGCATCCCCCGGTTTGGTAATCACACTAGCGACTACGAGTGTAACTATCAGTTGTTAGTGAGAACTTTTCCAGGGGGTGGACTATTCGAAGTGACCGTTCAACTACTAGATGGCAAATTTCATTATGGAAATGAGATTAGTCGTATTAATAAGTACGGTGATCAGCCGCGATGTTTAGCAGAGAGAAAACCCTACTTAAGAAAATTCTGTGTTTGCAAAGAGCTGCGAAAGTAAAGGAAACCAGTCAAGATCGTTCATATTCCGCCCTTAGGCTTCGCTGTTTCTTCACCAAACGTTAAATTTGTTTTGATAAAAATTGTCGTATATTATCAATTCTTGAGTAATATATGATACAAATTGATTCCTTGTAAGAGTAGTATAGTCACCAAACAATACACAATTTACTAAAATTTCATTGAAGCAAGTTTTTCAACTGCCAGGCGTAAAAACAAAAAAGATTTCCGTGTTCTTATTGTAGTCCACTGGAAACGTTTCATTGATTGATTTAGCTCCTAAGATGGCTGCTCCAAGACTACTTTTCACTTTGGGTTTAACTAAAACCAATGATCTGTAACGTAGAGGTCGCTCCCCATGCCCTCGTTGCAGACCTTGTACAAATCCTGTGAATAAATATGTAAAACAGAAAAATAACCTCAGAATGATATATAGGTGATTTTCAGTGCAGACTGTTGAATAACATCAAGTTATAATAACAATAATATACTAAAGGCCGGTTTACACTATCAAACTTTCTGTGATCAAAGTAGGAATTTTTCCCTCGGAAATTCTACGTACTGAAAAATTTAGAAGAATTATTAGAGTGAAGTGGTTCAGTGTTAAGCACTGTATTAGTTCCCTTAAATATTTTTAGCAAATCCTTGAAAACTTAGGATTTACCCATCCGAAATTTCCACTTTGATCGCAGAAACTTTGACAGTGTAAACCGGGCCTGATACTATAATGAAATTGACACATCAAATAGCTATTGCGAGAGGCTAAATTAGGATGCATATTAAAATACGTATAAAACAGGTGCATGCAACACTAAACTGTCTTAAAGCATTATATAAACATTTAAGTACGATAGTACGCCATTACTTCTAAAATGAGCTAGTTTACCTTCTTTTAAAAGTTCCCAACTTTTAAACACAGAACCAACACAAAGTACTTTCAAACCATTTTCAGCTTTAGCAAGTTGCTGTAATGAAATATTTGTTTTCTTGTACACATTCACTTCAAGATGATATTGAACGTATTTGGGTAAATGAACGTTTTGTAACTCTCTCCGAGTGAACACAGAAAGACAAGTTTAACGCCCAAGTTGTAAATGGATCATATGTCCTACTAGGAGGTCATTAGTACATTGCAACTCAGTGGCAGGTGATCACCACCCGTCTTGTTTGAGGCCGGCGAACGGCGAATTTCGCCTGCGCTGAGAAAAACATAATAAGCAGTTCGCCAGAGGCTGTTAACACTTCGCCAGCGCTTTCAGTCATGATGAGTTGCCTATGTGAAATTTTTACGCTAGTGTTTTTTCTTTACTATACCTACTATATAAATTTTTACTATATATGTAAATTTGTTGAAGTTTCCGCTGGTTTTTACTTGCTCAACGGATTAATAGCGGGTGCCTCAGTAGAGAAGACTAGTATTAGCCATAACCAGATTTTTAGTAGCCGTAACCTCAAACAGAAACCTGAAGGGCTGGTGATCACGGCTATCATTTGGAGAAACTAAACAGTCGTTCACCATGTAAAACTAATTGTACCTCATCCACTTTTGTTTCTAACGAATTGATATGATGTCCCAATTTCACACCAGCGTCTTTAAATATAAAGCTACACAAAGGATCATTATGGAGTGATGCTCCTGAAAAATGGAGATGGTTTTTGTTGGTTGACTGGACAACACTTGATATAGGATGAATGTGGTAAGTTTGTCGATTGTCTTAATTCCGTTGATAATTCACTAATTGTCTAAGCTTATGAATTTATTGTAACCTTCTGCTATAACAGTGGCGAAGCGAGCCACGTTTTCTTTGTTGAAATCTTTGTAAAAATGATCCAAAATATCAAACGATCTTTTCATCTATAATCAAAGAGCATCATGAGAAGTTCAGCTTGCATTAGAGCCTAAACCTTATTAAGTAAGCGCGCAATCTTAAGGCCAGTTCACACGGGCGATTTTTGCTGCGATTTTTCTCCTTTTAGTGTATGTGATCGAGTAGGTTGACTGGCGGGTGCATTAGCAAAATTGTTGGACCAAGTATACTCGCCAGTTATTCACTCTATCACATCGTTCAACTCGAGAAAAATCGCATCGAAAATCGCCCGTGTGAACTGGCCTTTATAGGGCAAGTTTCAAGCTTTCATACTTGAAAATACTTGTACATAGCTTCTTTAACGAACGTTATATCATGAGAAGCAGCAACTAGTCCATCTTCGTGATCAAGCACCGTCTTTACTGCCTTGAAGGCTATTGCATAACCTATTTACAATATAAATGAATGTTTAGGTTGTGTTAGTATTGAAAACTCTAAATTCTTGGTCTTGTCGAGTTTAGGCGAGCCAAAATGAATGTAAATACGAGTGGTGTTATGACTTAGAGCTAGGATTGCTTAACAATAGGGCTAGGATCAAAGAAAATGTGTTGATGTGCATTGAACGTAACGAGATAACACCACCAAACAACATCTAACCTGATCCTTCATCACCTAACATATGTCCCCATCCGCCACAACCATGTACATCACCATTTGGATTCACTAACTGACAGTTTGAACCAGTACCAGATATTAACACTATACCTCCTGAAAATTATCATTATTGCTTTAGATAGATAAAGACAGAAAACAAGACGAGAGAAGAAAGATGAATTGTCATATAAATGCATTGGATATATTTTTGGAGAAAGTGAATGAAAAGAAATTGAAAAAAGAATGAAAAGGCAAAGATTATAAGAAAGGAAAACTATAGATCTCAAAAAATCGCGACGATTGAAACAAAATCAATGAGCCAAACATTGAAGGGAAAGTAAAAGAAGAACCATGATATTTTAAAGCCAAACTCCATCAAAACGTAAAATTTTCAAAATTTTTAAAACATGTTTTCATGGTCTGAAAATGCTTTTTTTGACCAATTATATCGATAAGTACTGTCTGGAAGAATTCCTGAACGATTTAGGACACAATTATAACTTTTGGAAAATTTCGTAAAAAGGCAATGGGGAAAAGAGTTCAAGTTTCTGAATATCACAAAAACTTTTAACTTTTCGCAGTGAATCGACTTACGTCAACCTTTATTTGGTATCAACAGAAAGCTGAACGCTCGAAATATATTGCCGGAAGACGCAAGTTCTAAAGTGCCACAACTTAGAATTATAAAAATCCTAGAGGAAAACCAAGAGGAATGTCAAGCATATGAGGATGATTGGCCAACAACGTAAAATTTTTCAAAATTTTTACTACAAGTTTTTATGATCGGAAAATGACTTTTTGATCAAATATATCAATTAATAGTGCCTAGAGGATTTGAGACAAAATTGGAACGTGTGAAAATTTTCGCTAAGAGGGACCCTCATATTTTAACGTCGAATTTGAAAAAAATTTTTAAAATGTTTTTATGGTCTGAAAAAGACTTTTTTGAGCAACTGGATCGATAGGTTATACGTAGGAGACATTTGGAATGATTTGGGACAAAATTGAAAGTTGAAGACTTGAGTTGCCATACTTCATATACTGGATTCTCACTAATGTAACTAGGAATGATTTGCTGTGACTATTAAACAAGTCTTCAATCAATAGTAATAAACTAACTCGACCATTTCGTGTTTGTTGATAGGTAGTATCTTTTACTCACTTGACAGAGGATATTTGAAACAATTGACAAGAGGCAAGTTGATCAGAGATAGTTGTACCTGATTCTGATGCAGTCGCTATTGAACCAAATGTGTCTGTACAAGTATGATAATGTCTACTGCAGTTTGGATATTTTTTCTGCATTGTCACTTCAATTTGTCTTTTGAATTCAGGCTTCTCTCCCCCACTTAGACTCAGGCCCTAGTACAATAATCAAGAAATAACAGTTCACACTGAACAATGTCTGGCAGTTGGCTCTAAAGCTTCCGATCATCAAAATATTACCAGTGACAACAAAGGCTCATCAACAGAAATGCCTGCATCCTCTTTGGCTTTTACTACCATCTCATTCACTCTTTCTGCACATTTATCAATACCTATTAACTATCAAAAGTAAAACAGCATTATGACATAAGTTTGCATCACACACTATATATGGTGATTGATTTGTATTATCTTTGCAATGATGCCATTGATTGTGAGTTGTCTGAGATGTGGCTGATAAAATCTACATTATACACACCCAGTGATTTGTGCCAAGGCCTTCACTTCTGCCAAGGACATTGCCATCAGCATCAATCAAAACCATATTCGAACATGATCCACCACTAAAAACAAGCTTGTAGTTTACCTGTATCTTGATAAGTAAATTCATTTGGGGTTAGAAAAAGTAAAATAACAAAGTATTGTCCAAATCAATTCTTAAATGGGCTATGTTACTCATGTTATGGGCTATGTTACTATGTTACTCTACAATGGCAAAATCAATATTGCAACAAAAGTGGGATTGAAATCTACAACACGTATCACTTTCGTTCAGTTGTCGATTATTGATTGCATACGAAATTAAAACTACCATAACAATTACTGTATTCCAATATATTTCTTGGTGACTAATGATTTTGGTCTCAGTAACCAATATTGATTACTGAATCATAAACAACAGTGACAGAGTCCTGAATATAAATCGATTATAGTAATTGCATTGATAAAGCATGGTGAGCCCAATCGTATGTCTTCACAGCATGTGGATTTCTTAATTAATATACAACACTTGGGCTAGTCGCGATGTATGCAATCAGCATACTACTCCCAACAAAATACCAGTAGAAAATGTGTATACACACACATATATATATACAATATATAGATTTGTCTCATGGTAATATAAGTACATACTTACCCTTCAATTCCTCCAAAATATTTAACATCTACCATACTCGTGTATTTCCTTATATTCTTACGATAAAGGCGAAGGAGAAAGGATATGAAGAATATTGCGTAAATCATATACCAACTCGTGACGTTTTATACCATTTACGTACGACCACCTGCATTTTGTTACTTTTAGGTCAAACCGTCAAGGTCAAGGAAGATGCCTGTGTGTTGCGGGTCATTTGGCAGCAATTGAATCAGTGGTGGGTTTCGGCAATTCTGTTTTTCAGTACATCTTGAATACTGAAAACGCAAATTCGTACAAATATCAAGTTCCCAATTATTTACTCCCTATGCTTAACACGAACTTCCTACCTT
>JAOBYK010389791.1:0-37856 GCA_025434845.1 Phenganax subtilis
ATAGATAGATATATATACTTAAAATTAATTTTATTATTAATTTTATTAATTTCTATTAATTTTATTTAATCACAATGACCTTTCAGTAATGACATCGTTTGTCAGAGCGGCGTGGAATATTTTACAAGTAAAACTACTACAACATAATTATAAAATAAACGTATAGTCAAGAAAGACGTCTAGATAGTATCTATTCCTAAATTTGCTGATTCTGGACCTTTACTCCTTTGTATCTGAAACTCCTCGTCATAGAATAAGTGTTATGTAGTCCTCCTAAAATTATAATTTTCACTATAACACTTTCAAATAGATTAGATATTATTTCAGGACAATTTCATTGTATAACACGAATCATGTATTTTTTTTTTAAGAGACTACACGTCTCTGCACTAAGATTTTCTAACCCAACTTTTCGAGTACTTGTTTTGACCATATATCGAGTTCCACCGACTTCTAAGATGGTCATTGTGCTTCAAAAATACTTCAAAGTGCTTCACTTCCCGCCTTTATTTAATTTTCACGTCCTATGTTATCATAAATTGCCCAAAACGACGCCGCTGACCAGCATTTACAACAGGCGCAGATATGTGCCTATCTTGTCTATGATCTAGTGCCGACCGGAACGTAGTGAAATGGCTAAAAAATGGCAGCAATTTCCGCACATAACGCTTTACAAAACTTTGCAGGGCTATAATCTTTCACATCATACATTTCGCAGCTAAACTTCGCAGTTCCGCTAAATTTGATACCCTTTTTCCAGCTGCAATGATGGATTTCTTTCTTTGCGTCTGGACGAACTTAGTGCATAATGTAAATTTTCCATTTACTATGAAATTTATTGTATAAAAAATGAACGTACTACACTGTATACTCTCTCAACAGATTCTTCCATATGGCTATGCAAATCAACAATTCGCCTGGCTATTGCATAATCTGTTACCTGGAAGAGTGGAATACTGTTTCAAATACCTTTAATCGACATTGTTTGACAAATACGTATAGAAAACATTAAATTTTTTAAAAAGTAATCATACCTCATTACAATCATCCACTAGAATAAAGAATAAATCAAATCGAGACATGATAGGAGCTGACAGATTTAAGTTGTGCTGAAAAAGTACAAAACAAATTGACAAATAATTGGCAAAAACGTACTGCAGACAAGAAACGACATGCTTGCTTCTACTTAAAATACCCACATCAAGGTCACAGATTGTACATATTTATATAGCAGAATCCGAGGTTATTGGAAATGGGGTCTCTAAGAACGTTCTGGTTTAAATACTAGAACCTTCTTCAGCTTTAACATGCTAGCTAAAGCTCAACACAAAACTTTCCAAAAAATATACTTTTTGTATTTGAAGTCTTTTATCTTATATATTCAGAGTTAACTCGATTTCAAATGAATTCAGAATTATGCCTGACTACACCTAACATATTTTGTACTATTTGAATCACAAAAAGGGCCTTGGTCGTACATTTTTTCATTTCAAAACTTGACCGCACTATCAAGGATTAATTAACTACATGCAGAGAAATGTTTGCAAATGAGTAATTTTCTGTTCCTTCGCCTATAAACTTTTTCTTCAACGATATTTCTGGAAATTCTGACTGCCTGTAAAATCAACTGGCAAATTGCATTATGGAATAAATGTTGATGTAGACAAAAACAAGGGAACCAGTGAGACGAAGTATCTTAAATTATAATCATTGCAAAGTTTAGTTGCAAAATTTGGAAAAAATGCTTCGGCTTTTGAAGTCTGCTAGTTTATTACATTTTCGAGAGGAACTTTTTATGCATAATTTTCATTCAATGAATGAAGTAACCATTACTGGTTACACTTTTGCGTGCATGAGTTGGAGGACCCTGCGAAACATCTATCATTCGAGTAACGACAACACCAAAGTTGCATAGAATTGACCATCACGAAAAAGATGGCGGATGTAAACTTTACCAGCAAGCATTGCGGTCGGAAATCGTTTAAAAGCGAAGTGACGTATTCTGACAGGCAGGCATGATACTAGACGTTATATTTTTCGTTGTGTTAAAATTTTGTAACATCAGGTGTTTTTCTTGTCATCTTTCTTCACTCATTTATACTTTAAGCCGCAATGCATTCTGGTAAAATGTACATGTCGCCATCTTTCTATGGTCAGTTCGACGGAAAAGGAGAGAGTACGCGTCTAGAACGAACCCGTAGTTGTGCAACAATACCTTTAAAGACTTTGTTCGGTCATAACGACCTCCAATAGGATTGGCTGCAGCTAAAATTGACGTTCTCGCGTTTAGTGTAGCCTGCAAAAATAAATGTAAATTGAAATAAATGCACAAAAGCATTGAAGAATTTACTCTATGCGTAACAACTGCACAAACAATAACTTGACATATAAACTTCATGGCCACTGTATGAGCTCACGCCTCACATATCAAACTTCATTCTACTATACATATTAATAAGTTAGGTAAACGTTTTTGAATTAATAAATAAAGGAAAGGGTAGGTAGAAATTATTTTCACTCCCGAACGAAAGCCGATTTGGTTACTTCTATAAGATCGCTACGTATAACTTTGACTAAATAGTCGATACCATGGATGTGCCATGCAGTTTCTGACACGAATGATAAAGAGTAAGACGACGAGAACAGAAAGTTACTATTTCAAAACTTCATCACCGACTGAACGAAGACTAAGTGATTAGCACTAGCGTCAAGTACCTTAACTCCAGCTTTGGTTATAGAAATAGTTTGTTGTTCCATAGCCTCGTGAATAGCAACTTGATCTCTGATGTCCATTTTATCAAATTCATCGATACAACAAACACCCTGCACAAAACCAAACATGGTGTACTCTTTCGGAAGAATATCTTGGTTTCGTAATCTGCTTATTCTAACCCTCCCTGTGAACTTTTTGCTCTAAGAGAAAAGCGGAGTGCACGAAGAAAACCTACGAAGTTCGGCAGTGTAGTTCACGGACTCTTTCCCAATGAAGACATTTTTGTCCGTACCAAGAAACGAACACACACCCTGAATGGTGACAGACGCTTGTCCCAACGAGCGTCTGTTTCCATAATACTGTAAAAGTGTGCGAAAGTTTCAGTAAGGCATTATCTACTTTATGTAATTCCAACAATATACCATTGAGTGTGTACGTGATCCTGCCACTAATCCCGGGCTAGTGCTGTGCAAACTCCGGGTTTTTCACCTCCGGCTCCGGGAAGAGTAACTCCGGCTCCGGCAAAAAATTTTCTTGCTCCGGCCAAATCGTGAAAATTCGAACTTTCATGGAAATTTTTCCACTTAAAGTGGAAGCACTGTCATCCATGGAATGAAGTACTTTTACGCAAATTTTGCTTTTTGTCGATACTAATCGTGTTTGATCGGACATTTATCAAATTTGGTGGGATGTTTACCGAAGTCCGAAAGTAGACTGCAGCACAAATAAATGCTGCCGGAGTTTTGCCGGAGCTGTACAAACTCCGGCTCCGGCGCACAGCACTATCCCGGGCTGGGCGGGATACCAACATACACTCAAAAGGGGACGAAAAATTTGCCATACGAGAGTACGAGCACTACATTTCGGCTGGTCGAGATGTTACCGAGATGAGCATACCTTTTAATCATCCTGATGCCCTTTTAAGTTAATTTTTCTTGTAATGTAAGGGAGTACAACAACACTTACGTTATCAGCCAACATGAGTGCTCCGGCTTCAATGACGAACTCATGTGATTCTTCATCCTTGACAACAGCAGCCGTCAAACCAGCTGCACTAGATGCTTTGCCTGATGTATACACGGCTCTGGGATTGAACTCTTCCACTTGCCTGTATAAATATAATGATAATACAATAATAATAATAATAATTTAGTTACTTAAAAATAGCACTTTGTGAAATCATATTTTAAAGCGCCGTAAAACAACACAATCTAAGTTATGGTAAACCTACTGTATTGTGTATACATGCAACTATAATCGTAAAATATGGTGTGGAGGTGAAATTTTGGTTTCGTTTCTACGTTAATAACATGCATGAAAAAACTTCTCGATTCTGACTAAGAGCAGTGCAATTTTTTAGGAAATACAGTGCAAATGAAGGAAATTCAGTGCAAAAGCAAGAAATTCAGTGCAATTTTTCAAAATTTTCTTATATTTGTTATAAAAACATTTTTAACAGAAGAAAAAATCAGTTCAGAAAATTGTTTTTCGTAAATGTCCTTTTCGGGAAGCATTGTGCAGTTACCAGAAACTTTATCCTTCTCGTTGCATTTTTTCATGTATGCTATTAATAAGTAATAGTATGGTTTCGAGTGCAATTTGGAAAAACATGCACTCGTGAGTTTTTCAAAGATTTCAAATTACACTCGTCCTTCAGACTCGTGCAATTTTGATAGTCTTTGAAAAACTCACTCGTGCATGTTTTTTCCAAATTGCACTCGAAACCATACTATTACCTATACAAATGAGCTGACGTTTGCCATCGAACATTTTGAATCGACAACTTTCTGCATAACACGATGTATACAGCAAGCATAATGGGTCACCAAACATGCCATGGTAATAACATTTCGCTTATTACTTTTTGCAATGTAAACATAAATTTACAAGGTTTTCAGCCGGCACAAAAAACAAAGGGAAATGTATTGTTGCTAAAGCGAACATGTACGTTTAGCTCGTCAAAAATATATTGGACGTTCGAACGTCGTTTGGACATGCGTTTGGACGCATGACAGGTAATTAAGGCCATATTTGACGTAGGCAAACATATGCAGGTGCAAAACATTACATAGGTAGGGTTGTTGCGTCGAGAAAAAATTGGTCCCAGGACTTAGCAGCTTACTTTAAGAACTGACTTTTAGCAGTACTTGGATCACCAACCACACAAACGTTAATGTCGCCACGGAGAGTTGTTCCTTCGCGAGTTACTTTTGGCACACCACCAAACAACATCAACAATATGCCACGTTTTACTTCGTCGTTACCTGATCCACACACACAAAAAAATAAAAATTGCAGTCAAAGCAACGAAACAAGCGTCCTGCCTCAACAATCACGGCATAATAATCATGATCATGTAGTAGACAAGATATCCGATGCGAATACAATATAATTTATACAACGCGTATGATAGAGACAAAAGTTTCGTATTCTGCAATAATATATAGCATTCTTGAGATATCTTGTCTGCTTGGACTATGTTTTCTATTTGTCGGCTGGATATTGTTTTTGGAATAAGTTCCCACAGCCAAGATAAAAGGACAATGTAGATTCACGCTCGAATGACGAGAAAATCACCGCCAATTCTTACCATGAATGGTGGGAAATATACTGCTTATCAAGTTTTGATACAAGTTTTTGTCTTTGGTCATTTTATAAATAGTTTCCCATTCGTGGTCGGTCATTTGTTTTTTAATCATCTCAGCGGTCATTTCACCGTCAAGATCTTTACCACCGAACTGTAAGAAAAATAGACACGTATGCTGACATAGCTATACATGTCAACTATTCAAAGTTTCGCACTTTCCCGCTCTACTGTTTTTTCAAATCACAAAAAACAAAGGGAAATGTATTGTTGTTAAAGCGAACATGTACGTTTGGCTCGTCAAAAAAATATTGGACGTTCGAACGTCGTTTGGACATGCATTTGGACGCATGACATTAGTGATTTTGTACTCAAAAAACAATTGAAAAATATTTTAAGTTCTTTGAATGTTTGCATGGTGAGTAACTATTCTAATACACAGTTTTGTGGAAACACCACGTAAATTTATTTGTGAAAAGCTTTCGGTCCGTAGCCAGGACCGTCAAAGCCAAAGCCGCTTTGCACTGATGACGGTCCGGGTTTACGGACCGAAAGCTTTACGTGGTATTTCCACAAAACTGTATATTTAAAAAATATTTTCCCCAGTATTATATTTGCTGTTGCCTTCACCCTCAACAATAAAAAAAGGTTCAACTACACATACCCTAGGATTTGTAGACTCAACATTGCATGCCAAGAATGCTAGTCTATACGACAGGTCGCGCACACCAAGGGCTTTGAGGCCCCTGCAAAAATATGAGAATACTATGAAACCAATAAAGTATGCAGCAATGCAGTACAAGGGGAAAAACTTGCAGCCTAGCAGTTTACCCACTAGTCAGTGCAGTGTAAACAGGTGAAAAAGTCGACAAAGATTACCTTACACCATCAGTATTATAACCTTCTCCTGTTTGTCTTTGAGATGTTTCAGCACGAGCACCTATCATAAAATGTCATGCAAGTTCAACATATTGAAAAACAATGCACTAGGCCTGCATACAGTAGGTAAAGTACTAAAAGAGTGAATGCCTCTGCCAATGTGATTTTAGTACATGACTGAAGAGATCCATTGGCACATTAATTAATAAGGGCACTGCACGTAAAATTAGGGAAAAAGCACAACTTAGCTCATGCTACAACACAGAGCCTTGAAGTACATGCTTTTGACAGGCTTTGTGAAGGGACAAAAAAAAGTCTTACCAGGCATTTGTAATTTAGAAACATCTGGAACTACAATTAAAGTTCCAATGAAATCACATTTGTCCCCAGCTTGTGCTTGCTCAACAGTTTCTGCTCTCAAAATAATTTCCAGGCTGAAAGTAAAAGAATCAATTACAAAACAACATTTCCGGAGAAATTGTACACGACTTAAGATAATGTGGTAGATGAGGTATTTCATCTCTGTAGTATTTTTGACTGTTTAATTAAGTAACTAATGCCTCAATTGTTGTTGTTGAGAAAGGCATTTGCAAACTGACGAGTTTTTTTCTGTTTTTTGGTACTAAAATTATTTAGTTCACAGGATATCTATTAAATTTTTGAAATTCTCAACATGATCCTGAAAATATACCTTCTAGGAATGCTACCACGTGGTAATTCTTGCTGAGTTTCTTGTATCCTGACTTTCTGGAAATCTACAAACTTCGACTTATTCACGTCCAACATGAACCGTGTTCTGTTCTGGCAAACAGGATTTCTGCACACTGTTGGCTATTAAATGTTCAAGAAGTTTGAAGGTCTAGATCCCACAATGACACAACTTTGGATTTACCATATAAAATGCGAATACAATGCACCTCAGTATACCCAATTTGTTTTATTCTTTCAAATGCTGAATAATTTTACTTGTCAAGGAGATTGAAACCCTAAATAGTTCTTGAAAGCAAAGAAATGAGAAGTGAATAAATGGCGGAACAAAATTTATACCTGTGTGTATTTGAACTGTTGCTCAACATCTTTGACAACTGTCTGACAATCAAGGCATATGAAAGTTCCACTAACAAGTTCAGGATGAACAGGATGTGTTCTCACAACTTGGCCTGTAATACGGAGTAATGTGCCAATCTTTTGAGAAGTCAGCTCACGAATTCTATGAAATCAATGATTTCAATATTTAAGTTTCACAGTGAAAAACATGTCATTTTTCCTTTAAAAGTCAAGCTCATTAGCTGATCAAGATGGAATGCAACCAATTGAGTCCTGTCTAATTAGTACTCAATTGCAAGGTCTGTTTATTACCAGGCAATGTAATTCAAATGAAGGTATTGCATTTTAAAGAATGGCTTGCATGGGTTAACTTAGAGGTATGGTAATTTGGCTCATTGATGTGCAATGTGCCTGTTTACTGTATGGTATTTTACTTTATCTAAATCAGAAAACTTCACTTGTCATGGAAAGACCTAACAAACAAGCTCTCTTTTAACTAATGTAGACAAAATGCACCTCAGTTCACCCTATTCATTTAAGTTAACCTGTACAATGCAGAATCTGGGCTGGTGTGACATAGTCTTTAATTCACCAGAACTCACTTGTGCCTTGTTGGCAACTCAGTAATGCTGACATAAAAATCTTTTCCAGGTGGTATTTGACCTGCATCTCCAGAGAATCTGTCATGGGTGAAATTTCTTACAGCATTGCATAAGTATGGGTAAACTCTACAAATGAATGGAAAATATATTTACAGGATGCCTACAAATCAGAAATTCCTCTCAAAGCCTCTTGAAAATGACCAAACAGAATAGTTTGGCAAAATTAGTAAAAACACAGACTTCACAAACATTTAATCAATCGAGTCATACAAGTGAATACCTGTAATATTCCTCCTGGATAATGGTGCTTAGTTTAGAGTTATTACTTTCTATGTCATTAAAGCTAATAGACAAAGTATTTCTTTCTGGTCTGATCAGTTCTTGTACTTCATTCAAATACTTGCTCTCCCCATCTGACTTGAAACTACAAATATATTACAAACCATCAAATTTACTACTCTGGGCATGATGACCTGAAGTAGTTGTATATGTAATTGTATGGAATATTCTGTTCATGAACTATGGTAGCAAATAGATTCTGCTTGAGCTGTGCGAAATGTTAGGCACCATTTTAGTCAGTAGATTGAGACTTATGTGGTTGAGTTGACCATTATTTTTTACTATGTTTCTCAGCAGACAGTAGTAGACCGTAAAAACGTTACAATCAATATTGTACTCAATTTTTATGGAGAAATTTATGATTGGCCTATCTGACATATGTGCCTGGCCTTGGCTACACAGTGCAGCATACATACAAAAACATAGTTGCTCCCAACAACACACATCCTTTACTAATTCAATTAGTGGCAATACTCTTTCTAATGCGAAACAATTTTGCTTGTCAGGGAAAAACTTTTGCCACTGAATGGGTGAACCAATGCACAATCTGCAACAAGTAGCGGTAAGCTTCAATCATAGTAAATTAGATTGTTGTCACGTGCTACTAATATATTTAAAATTATTAAAAACCAAGAGCACCAACACGAGCGTAAACGCGCTAACATATCTTGAGCATTGGCATTGCCATAAAACACTTATCCTACGTAATTAAGCGAGACCAACTTTCAACAGATAAAGCAGCTAAAAACGAGATTAAACTGCACAGTCACACAGTTTTCATATTCCTTTAATAAAAACATATAAAAAACGCCAACATATGTCAATCCCAATACGAAAGGCAACATGTATGCCAAAGAGCAAAAGGCAAACAACATAACTTAACTGTTGACAAAATATCATAAACCATAAAAGCAACTCACTCTTCAAGAAAGTCCTGAAATAGCTTCTGACAATGTTCAGCCAACTGATCGCGGACGTGAGCACCACCGATCGTTCTATCAGCGACATCCATGTTGATCAACTAACTGCTGCACATATTTAATTTTCTTGTACACGTGACGAATTTGGCGGGAAAAAGCGGCAAAACGTGCGGCGAACGCGACGTGAACGAGAATAAATTCCAGGGTCGAGGAGAGTTCAAGGAATTCGTAGTTATAAGCCCAAATCGCACGAGTTCAGTTTTGTAAATAGAGCCAAAGCTGTAGTGTTGATAGATTCGTTCTTTACTTCTCCTAGTAGGGTCAATGGTAGGGCCAGAACCTGCATCTCCATGTACTGAAAAATTGCACCACGAGCCTCTACTCGATCCTCGCATCTTGACGATTGACGTCCCTGAACACTCGGAAACAACCGTAATACGTTCGTATCAATATCGGAAAAAATGCGCGAAGCTTGAGAAGTCTTGAAACGAAGTGCTTTTGAGGAATCGAAATATTTGTTCAAATGGAAAACAACGTCAGTGTCACAGGTGTTCTACTTACGAGTTGCTCGAGCAAAAGGGAAAATCAATTTAATTATTCCTCTCTTGACCAGAATACTTAGGATTGTGCGGATCTTGACCTATAGATTATCTTCATGGTCAAAATGTCGAACACAAACTGGCGAGAGGATGACTTGGCTAGGGGCTTGGCAGCTGATCTATTTAATCTCTCAGGCCTGGGTGTCGAGGACTCACAAATTGGAGCTTACGATATGACGTATGCTTTCCTCTTAGTTTTATTTTATCATGGAATTTGAGTTTGAGGTTCTTTTAGATTTTCAATTGAACTAGTTGTAGTAAAGTAGTACAGTTAACACAACTTAGTCACTTGGTTGAGTTTACGTGACGGTCACATGTGACACTTGAATTGTTCTTCCATGTGTCAACAGCTAATTCATCTAAGAAACGACCGAAATCCCTGCAGTCCCAAGTATTTTGGAGCTTATGTGCTGAATAAGACTACAGTAGTGATTGAACATGCAATATAAGAGTTGGAAGAGTCGAATTTGGATCTGATCAATGTTATTTTTAATGATTTAGAGAAGTTTTAAATCTGGTCAAAGAACCATCAATGCTTGGTGTGACTGATGGTAGTAATTCGTAAGTAACATTTTGTTGCTTCATAATGCTTGGAGTCATTTTTGTGCATTTTCTAGTATTTTGTTGTAAAATTTGCAAAAATGTTTTTATTGGGTTCCTTTCCTGAAAACTCTTGCAGAGTTTTTATTGTCTATAAAGTCATTAGATTCTTATGCAAATGTCCTTCTTAAGAGAATATTTTATAGATTTTGAATTTTTTCTAGAAATGTGAAAGTTGAAGGTTCTCCATTAAAGCAATTCAAAGAAGATCCAGTTCCTCCAAGGTAATATGTAATACAGTAGGGCATCATGTAATACTTCTGCTATTGTTTTTAATAATATTCATTCAAATGTGACATTATAGGTTTAGTTTTGTTCTGAAGGCTCCAACATCGTCTTCAAAGAAACTTAATGAAGACAGTATTACATATCTCAATCAAGGTTAATGCCAATGGTGTTCTGTAAATAATATTGTACTGTAAGTTTATAAGAGTCAGTGTGATGTAGTGCTGTATAGCTACAAGTAGTCTAAATCATCTGCTTTAGGTCAGTCATACCAAGTTCGACTCCAAGCATTATGGGATACTTCATTTATTAGCAATCATATTGTTAATGTAAGTAATTTCATACCAGAAAAAATCAACTATTGAACAGTTTTCAATTTTATCTGATACACCCTGCTTTTCAGCATTTTCCCATTTTTAGCTGCATTTTTACACTGA
The DNA here is from genome assembly GCA_025434845.1 of Phenganax subtilis. Classification (NCBI taxonomy): domain Eukaryota; kingdom Metazoa; phylum Cnidaria; class Anthozoa; order Malacalcyonacea; family Clavulariidae; genus Phenganax; species Phenganax subtilis. Next base: position 10,946 of record JAOBYK010389791.1, read on the forward strand.
ATATTAGTTGTATGCTTGTAGTTGATGACTGAAGAAAGTACAGCACTCTTTAATTTCATTACAAATACAGCTAAGGCAACCACTTTAAACTAAAGTACTTTGTCTGTTTTATTAGGCTGTTGTGAAACTTGGGTTTTATGAGCGCAAACTGCATGTAGTCGAGGCGGAAAAGTATGAAGAATGGCAGACCAATCGACCAGCCGAAAGACTATTAGAAATTGGTAGGAGCTAAAAGCAATGAGCTAGTATAGTGTTTGTGGTAAAAATACACTTGTATTCTAGCACTGTGAAAGTGTGAAGAAGTGCTTTTTTCACTCTTGTGAGGGCCATGGGATAGAATTGCATAAGCAGGATGGCAAAAAAGAAAAAATTAATCAAGCTTTACAGACTACTGCTGCATAATGTAATTTGAGGCCAAGTTAATTTCCCACCGAAAAGAGGTGTTTGGACTTTTGGATTTTTAAAAAATCCATAGATTTTCTTGTGGATATATGAGATTATTTCATAAGCAATTTTTTTTAATTACCTCTGATTTTGTGGATTTAAATGATATTGTATTTTTGTACTTACAGTGTATATTGATTTTTCGGATTTTTTGGCAAAAGTAAATCAAATGTTTAGAGTGAAATGCCTGTTGCTGTAACTTCTGTGGAATCATGTTGTCTAAACTTAAGATCCCCAGAAAAATTTTAGGACAAGAGTCTTCCTGTTATTGTTTAGATGTACCAATGTCTGTTGGAATCCTAAATATAAGAAGTCAAAGCAGCTATACAAATGAGCTAGAATTTGAATGGGATACTCAAGTTGAGGCTCAAGTTTATATCAAAGTAAATAGTTTGCTGCAAGATTTAATTTTGGTTCAGCATTTTTTTTTGTTTTCACTAACAGTTTTTTGTCTGTTTTATTAGATCAACTGTGTGAGTTCAGAATTTACTAAAGGCAAAAGTGGTATGTCATATATACATATCTATGCACAGGCTTGCATGAGCAATCTTTGTGTGTTATTCTTGGATGCTAAATGACATTTTCGAAATTGGTATCATTCAGTTTTTCCAAGTCCTAGATGATTGTATGTATAATGTAGCATTCTTTTAAGAGTAATATTTATTGTATATTGTAAACCAGCAAACAGTAGTTTCATGACAATTAATATTAAACTAAACTTCAGCGACAAAAATATTAATATTTTATGTTAAAACGAGTTTTAAGTAAAATGTATGTATTTTTTGATGGTGTAGGGGGAGAAAGTGGTGTCCCTTTGAAGTTGCAGTTTGATATTCAAGATCCAAAATCGTCTAGTTTGGTTCCACTCTATTCAGCTGGATGTCAAATTAAAGTTTTCCGAGTGAGTTGCATGACTTGCATCTTAGGTTTTTTCTGCACAAAAAAGACAACAGCTTTATCAGTGGAAACTATCACAAAATTTATGTAAAAATAACAAATATCAAATAACCAGGATGGGCATAACTTTAGTGCATCAGACTACAAACATTAAAATTGTAAAAAAAGCTTCATTCTACCTCTTTGCTGTTTGACTCTACATGCATATGCATGTTTTTAGACCAAAGGTGCTGACAGGAAACATAAAACAGAGTTCTCAAAGCTTGAACAGTTATCAAAAGAGGAAATGGTGAGATGTGTTTAGAGGCAAACTGATATATATTTCCAACAATAAGAGAAGATTTAATTGGGAATAACATAAGACCTTGTCCTTCATGCCCATGTTTCCATAAATGTGAATAAATAAAAGTTGAAACAAAGGCTTTTGCCAAGTCTCCAAACAATGAGGGCAACATTCATTTGCTTCCATAAACAAGAGCAAATATATGGAACAAATACTGTCACCACACACAATGCTTTTAATTATTATACAACCCTAGTCTTCAAAAGAGGGGGAGTAGAGAGGTGGGAGTTGACTGTAGTACTTGTAATATGTTATATGTTGACTCGTTCTAGGGACAATACCAACCTCCATCTGATGTAACAGTTCTCATGGAGGTATGTTTCAGCAAAACATGATTCATAGAAACAGAGCTACAGTGTATATACCGTAGTAGTGGTTGTCATATGACTAGTTTCCGTTTCGCGCAGCATTTGAATGGTCATCAGAGTTTTCGTTAAAATTGTTAAAAATTTATTACTTTTGACCTAGAGCGCTGTAACAGTACTGCATTTTTTTAAACTTTTGCAAATATTTTTAACAAACATGTTTTTCAGAATCTAGTAGAAAGTTCAGATGAAAGGCTTTGGTCCTCACCAACGTAAGGATATCGAGTATATGGCTTAGTCTTGTTTGATTTTTTGTCCTTGCTTATGGAAAACATGCGTGTTGTGCACTACGAAGACATTGCCATTGAAGATTTGGTTCGGAAACTTGACTGATATCTCGCTGTTCCCTCAACCAGACCAAAATAATTAGCCCAACAGTGTCTCTGATAAGGCTAGGTTTGCTCTAAAGTTCCGTTATTCTATGTTTTAGAAGTTCTTTTCAAAACTGTTCTCTCAATTCGTCTATGAATCAGTCTCCGCAAAGTTTTAATCTTCAATATTCTCCCGCTTCCTCGTCTTCATTATCAGTATCTGTGCCAGAGGTAATGCATTCCAGCGCTTATACTACAGTCAGTTTTTACTGTTATGTTTTGTGAGAAATTTTCCTGTTTTTCGATTACCATTTACAGTTTCCTTTCACTTAATTTTTATCGGTGTCATATCTAAGGGCTTTATATGATATTACAATATTTACAGAGAATAACAACCGAATCCACAGTCGACGAAGTGAGAGCATGGCTGGCAGAAAATCGATTTCACGCCATTTTACCCCAGTTAAATAACTATACAGGTTCGTTTTCCTGTCTTACGATGCATCGTCTTTTCACCATAATAAAAAGATGGCGGCCAAGTGTCCAGCAGTCCAGAATCTTTTGTAAATATAAATCTTTAAGAGTAGCAGTTCTTTTTCAGAATACTCGTCAGATAAGTTTGCTTTGTTTCTGCTCGACAATGCTACTTTCTTCAGAACGATGTCTTCTTTGAATTCTTTCAGTCTGTATGCTTCACAAACGATGTTGATAAACCACGGACACACCAACTCATTTTGCCCTTAGCCAAGTTCTAGTTACACCCTTAGGCGGAGTTTTAAGGTGTTCTCTCAGCTAAAAATCATTTATCTGATGCTGTTTTTCAATTATTACTAGGTGCTGATGTTCTGCGACTAAGTAAAAAAGACATTATTCTAATAGCTGGAAACGCTGAAGGCATTCGATTGCATAATTTAATCCGGACGAGGTGCAGTTAGTTCTTATAACTTAATTTTTAATACAATAAAATACGCTTTACAGGAATATACTTGATTGAAAGTAAAGCTGAAAATATAGTTGATAGTGACATGGACCAGATAAATTATGCGGTGTCTTAAAAGAAAAACGCAGACCTTAATTTATGCATGAATATCAAATTAGTTTGATACAACGACAACCCTGTGTCTCCCATGCATGGAAATCTTTTAAAACTGCGTTTTAATTTAATAGCTTGAATTCCTTTGCTGGCAGACGCAGCTCAACCGTACTTGTAAATGTATGATGCATCAACGAAATTTGAAATGCCTCATCAAAGTAGTTAATTTGAAATCATGCACAAACTAAGTCCGTTTATTTTTAGAAACACTGTATACATTACTAAGACATGAACATGATCATTTTAAAAGATGCAACTAGAGGTAGAGGGACTGTAGCAGCGTTTTTCGCTAATGCCCCCAGTTGAGGTCCTAGTGTACATATTGTAGTCTATCTGCGTGCTCGATATCACCACCTACTACGTCTCTAATTTCTCGTTTATTCCCTTGTTCCCAGGTTTTTGTATGAGAAAACACAAACGATGATTTCTACTTTTTGAATAATGCTGTGTATTTGCAGGGCAGCGAAACCAGTGCTAACCATGTACGTTTGCGTGGAATCCATGCAAGATTCGGCGACAATGAAAGAGTATCAAGCTGTCTATTTAGAAACCCTGACTCTACGAGCTCTAAAGGAGAAACTAGCTCAAAAATGTAATCTACAGAGTAGTGAAATATCTGCAGTGTTTAGGTAAGATTGAAGACACTGTGCAGCCGGATGTGCGCATGTGCAATATGCGCATGTAAAATAAGCCGTTTATTTTTAATAGTAAATTGTTCGTTTAAAGTTTGACAGTGCTTAAATCGTTAGTTTTCACCGTTTATTTTTGATGTTAAATGCTACACGAAGACCTTAAGAAATCATTTTTAAACAAATGTATTCTTGCATTATTCAACTTTGTACGAAGGTTAAGGCTCAAAATGTATACTAGCTCTTATTGCTAAAGCGTGTTATGTTATAATCCCGCGAAATGTTAAGAATGCTGCTACAATTTTTTTCTTATATTTTTCTTGTTAGGAAAGGTCCTACTGGCATTTCAATTCTTGTTAACGACGAGGTATGGTTGATCCTATATATTGACTAAAAGATTGCAGCTTGAATTGGACTGAAACTGAGTTGCTTAGTCTAGATGGTTTTCAGCTTTTCCTTCGAACTTTTCAGATGGTGGCGAACCTAGCTGATGAATTATCTTTTATAGTAGACGTTATCAGAGGTAAGAAATGGCGTTTTGAAAACTCAAATTTTCTCTCAGCAAAATTTCGGGAAAATTTTAAGGCTGAAATTGGAAACAACTATGGAAGCTGTGTTATTAGCAAACCTTAAATCATTCACTCTAAGTTTCAAAATATTGTGGTTGCGTGGTTTATACATTTTTATGTTTTACTCATACAATTTTTCTTGTTATAGATGAACATAATAATCTGTGGAGAATTTTGTTGAAGTGATACTCAACGTAGATGGATTAGAGCTATTTAATACCTATATATTTCTTCGCTTCGGGCCAGAACTTGTTTTCTGAAGTGTCTATGAAGCACACGCCATGCATGGCTATGCAAGCGCGGCAAAAACCATCCGTTTCATCGTTTTTCTAATAGATGAACACAGTAACGGAAAAAAGTAGCTAAGGAGACCCAAAACAATTGCTTCGTAGACATTTTGAAAATCCAATCTGTACCAAATTATTCACGGACCGTTTGGAGCGATTCCGACACTTAAGCACGGAAACATAAAAAAACACGGGTCTTACGTCTGTCTCACTCTAAACTTCATAAACATGCGTACAGTTTTGTATTGTCTGTGAAGTCTAAAAGTAGTTTTAGCCTTTGCTTTTATAGCACATAGTGCATGAATGTTGTGGTGTGGTGATAATGTACTTTAATCGATTGCTTAAAGGCCGACACACATCGGGCGCGATTCGGCAACGCGACGCGATTTTTCAACTTAATTTCATTGACTGGTAACTTTGATTCTAGTTGAGATTCTCCAGATATTCAAAGACGATATAACATTCTTAGTTACTTTGTCCACATGTATTTTAAAATTTTCTTCTATGGATAGATTTATTCGCTTTTAAAATTTGAAAAATCGCGTCGCGTTGCCGAATCGCGTCCGGTGTGTGTCGGCCTTAAGTCTGAGTTAGTCTTGGCCAGGGTTAATTTTTAACCCATTGATTTAGTTTCCATAATAAGACACTTTTAGATGGACGCTAACGGCGAACAGCTAACTGCCACGGCAAACTTTTAATCACATTTGATTGTAACATCAACAGTTTTGTAGAGCGAAGTTGCCAAATCAGGCTTCAGTTCATTATATTGGTTCCCGTAACATCGAACAACTGACATAGTTTTTTTTTAAAATGCGACTTAAACTTTGCCGTTTGCAGTCAGCGGTTCGCCGTAAACGTCAATCTAAAGGTCTCTATAGAGAGTTTATGAACGCGACGGCAGAAGACGACGGCAACGTATTCATGAATTAATTTTGCATGATTATTCGCAATTAACATGAATAATTTAAGAGCACACGTGTATACGATGCCGTTTTCCCGACAACGTCCTTTGAGGTGAATCGCCGTTGTTTCGAAAACGTCAATAACTATTTGCTCCAGGCCCCTACACGGTCGTAGACGTTGCCATCGTCTTCTGCCGTCGCGTTGCCAAACTGTCTATCGCTATTGAGTTCGTCTGCTTACCGTTTGTTTCAAAGCATTGCCAGTATAAAAAAGTATTTATGTAAGTATTCATCAACAATTAGCCTACACTTTTGCTTCCCATCAAATTTAAATAAAAGTGAGTATTTGTTGATTTTCAGTCTGTTTAATATAACAATTGTTTTAAGAATTTCGAAAAGTAAACGCAACGCTTTCTTCAAAAGTCTTTGTAAACGAAAGTGAAGGTTCGCACCTTCTAATTTTAATCGTCCATTGGCTGAAATTCCTTGCACTCTATGGATATTTTCCTTAAATTTCCAAGGTAAACGGTGGTACGTGGAAGAACTTTCTTCAGTTTAAGGAACATTTAAAAGTACTTGAAACTGAATTTTTTTAAATAGAAAGTAAAAAATTGGAAAACCTGCGAGCAGCACCGCTGCCAAAAAATGGGCCTGCGCAACACATGCCACTTTGCACATCTGCAAAAAAATCGCAACGTCGTCGAATAACCGACATTTACCATTATCGCTTCTTTTTCTGGAAAAGGAAACAGCAAAAATAGTACTAGATACAGGTATTCTTACGAATACGATCAACACTGCAAATATCACGCCTGGGTGGAAACGCAATAGCAATAGCATAGGATATGCGCCTTTCACCACTGAGGTTGTGGGTTCGATTCTCAACGCGGACTTTAATTTCTTATGTGAAAAGAGTCTGTCAACTACCCTGCCGAAAGTCGTACGTTTTCCCCGGGTACTCCGGTTTCCTCGTTCAGGGAAAGTTGACAGGGTGGGCTAGGATAAACAGATTAGGAAAGTAATAATTGATGGTTGTAAAAATAGACAGTGTAAGGTAATATATATTCATATACATAATGTATACATTGGAAAACCATTGTAAATAGTTACGTAATTCAGCTTACACGCTGCAAAGTAAGTATATTTAAGCCATAAACCATAAACTGGCCAACCAAAACAACCTATATGGGGCCAAGTCTTCCGTGCGCCTAACTAAATATAATAATCAGTGTTCTGCAATTGATAGCAGCACTTGTTGTTCTACAGTACTATAGAAGTCACACTTGCGCGCAGCAGTAGTAGTGGTACAGCCACATCGCTGTTACTATTACTACGTTTAGGAATGATTTTATTAAAAGTATCTCGTTTGTAAAACAATATATTAAAACGTATATTCTATCCTCCTTGTATCAGAGCTTCATTTGCAGGCAAACCTTGCTCCTCTTGCACCTCCATGTCTTTCTTAAAATTTCGATTAAAGTAAGATACCGCACAGAAATTGAAACTGTCTACCTAACGTACCCTATCTTCCTTTTATATCCTTTGTTTCTCAGGCAGTCCAAGAAAATATAACCCAAATCTGAATTTTACCAAAGAATGAGATGTAAGAGTGACAAAAGTTGACTGCGGAGGAGGTTACCCCTGTATAACTTCCATTACTAAAGTCATTCCAACAATCCGGGGCAGGCAAGCTCATGAAAACATCGTGGACCCCATCCTCGAACTCACCTCTTGGTATTGAAATCATGTAGTGAAGATGTCACTGCGTTCGAAATCCGGGCTTGTTTCATGGAAACTTTCGAGTTTCTGGTCAACTTCTTTCTGAACAACATGCAATTCATCCTCACTCATATCATTCAACAACAGCAAGACAGCTGATAACAGATTCGAACTCTGCAGCAAAAATTAAAACACGGTCGTAGTGTATCAAATTAAAGTAACTTTTTTCCTAAAGGTTTTAAGAAAGCTAGGCTATTTTTGTTTAGATTTATAGGTTTCGCAAGAGTCGTTGTTCATACGGTGAAACTCTGTATGCCCGAACAATACCTACGGAATATACGTAAATACGGTACACAAATCTGCTCTCATGATAAAGGACAAATCAAATAATCCTCTGAAATTCTTTATTTTGTCATTGAATCTCTGGCCGTTTCCTTTATTCTTCAAATCGCCGATCTATTACGACGAAAATTATGCAGCAACTATAATATTCATGTAGAGAAGTCTATATATTTTTTGCATTGTTTACCTTCGAATTACTGCCTTGCGTACTGTAGTTAAGTGCAGTGGTTTCACCAGAGGAGACGGGTCGTTTCGTCGTTATGTCCTGCCCTTCTTCACTTGATTTTTTTAAAACGAGCGGGTGAAGTCCAAGTTGTGTACGTAATTTGCTGCAACGAAGATGGAAACACTCAATATAAGGTTATACGAGTTTATGGTAAACGGGTGTACAACTGAATCAAGAAAGGTTACCATTCAAAGACTCTAACTTGACAAGCTTGCTTTGAGCTATAAACTTTTAGTTTTTAAAACACAGATATTTTGAAACAGCTGTATTTGCTATATTTTGTCTAGTTTAGCAGAATATTTATGACTTAACACAAGTGTGCAAGGAGTTTGTCGGTAGACACTGATCGCGGTGCGACTAAACTAAGGAAAACGAATCACTTCTTATGTTTGATTGGCTAAAGCATGTAACGTTATACTTTTCCAAAACGTCAACGGTAAAACAACGTAATGCAGTACAAGATAACGTAACATGGTCAGATTTGAGGGTCGCTAGACCATTTTCTATTGTGCGAGTATTTGACACATTTTTAGTAGGCGTTGTAGCTTTCCATTCGCTTTCGGCAATAAGCGTGCACACCAAGAAAGCTAAATTTAGTTCAACTTGGCTAAGCGCAAACCCACTCGTTCGCAGGCTAAGCGCACACAAAAGCCGAAAGCGGATTAGCAGCTATAGCGCCTCCACTCCGGCCGCGTAGGCAAAGCGAATGCCAGGGAAAATAGCCATGCATGATCAATATCATTAATCCAATAATACGTGACTATAGACAGGGAGAGCAACCAGCAGTGGCAGGTACGAGTAAATTAAGAACTTCGCAGCATTTCGTTCGAGCGATACCGCACTTTAGGTGATGGCGATACCGTACCGAAGTTATTTGAAGGTCGCGTTATTCATTGTTATAAAGATGCAGTAAAAAGACTCTTTACTCTGAGTCTCGCTTTATACTGTAGGCTAGATACTACACCAAGACAATCGCATTTCAAATTTGCCACCTGCACAGCATGGAAGGTGGAATACTGACTGATTTGAATAAGTTCAACGTTTGTGTAGTTTTCTTATTAACACGCACCCTTCTGACCGGTAATGCAAAAAGCATAAAGGCCCATTTACCCTGACGATTTTTGTTGCGATTTTCGTCGTGTTAAGAGACGTGATAGAGTTAACAACTGACATGCATACTTGCTCGACAAAATTTTGTCGTACACCTCAGTTAAACTGTTTAATTCCATACGCTACAGGAGGAGAAATATCGCAGCTAGATTTGCAAGTGTAAACAGGCCTTAAGAAGGCCCAAAGAGAAGCTAGTTAAGATGCAATCATATGACGAATATTTGAATTAATTACGGTTATGACAGTGTCTTAGGCCCTATGTGGAAAGACGACAAAAATGCATGATGACTAAATTAGTCACTGCAAGTACAAGTGAACAAGTTCGCAGATTTGCCTGAACTCCGAAAAAACAAGACTTAACAATCATATAAGAACGATTATTTAATCAATTCTTGGCTTTCGGACAGTCGTTAATATTTAATGCTTATAGACCAAGTTTAACGGTCGTTTCTCTGAGTCAAATTAGCATTACTGAACACTTTCAAGTAGAAAGGTTGAAACACTTTCAAGTTGAAAGGCAATATGTCGGCGAAAGGTTCAGAGTCACTGCAATTTAAGACTCAAAGTTTGCTACTTTTCTTGGTAACAATAATTGGATATCGATTTCAATACGGGCAGGTTAACGCAGATGAAGGTTGGTTCGAATATAACCTGACTCTTTCTTAGTAATAATAGTTTTATTTCTAATATAACCTTACCTGCAAAAATTCCCTATTAGTTCTATATGCTTCTATAAGGCTTTTTACACAGCACTGCACATGGCGCTGCAGCATGAGCAATTAAACTTTTAATAGAATAGAATAGTAGACATTCTGGCAAAAGCTATCATTTTTTGTTTGAACTTTTCACTGATATATCTTTCATGTGGAGTCATACGGTTTTGTGTCTTCGGCATATCTAGTATATTGCAGAATATTGCAAATTAACAATGCAAGCCAATAGCTTTTGAAGTTCTGCACTTTATCGAGTGGAATTTTACGCCGAAAGGAAAACATGGCAGTATAAAGCAGAACTCTTCTACGCTGGTGATTTACAGAAAATCAGTTTTATATAACATAATGCTTTTCAGAAATATGCCCAATGGTGCAATGTTTGGTACAGCATTAATAACTATTATATAAAATACAGCATATGCACATGCACATAGCAAACATGTGCGATTTTTACAAAAAATGAGCGAAGGTGAAAGATTTCTTTCGTCTTATAAACGGGTATTGATGGAACAGAAGCTATGCAAAACGAGGGTTGCATGTTCAAAAGCTTATTTGAAATGAACAGGAAAGGTACACAAAAGCAGCACTACTGGCCAGAACAAATTGTTTTTGTCGATGCGTGCCATACTATGACTTTTCAATTGCTTAAACAGATCGTGATATGTTATCAATTTTTTAAAGCAGGATACCAAGACACAAGTAAATTACAAGTATATAGTTCGCACACGCATCACATTTTCAAGAAAAACTTTGGTTCTGACCGGAATCCAGCTCAAATGTTAACGAATCCGAACTAGGAATGTTAATATGTGCCGAAATTCATAGGAATAGTACGCGTCTGAATCTCCACGGACCCAAAATGAGAAGAAAATATATTAGTCTCCACGCATTTCTGAGTTTAAGACTGAAAATGTCTCTACAGCTATAATATTACAAACATGTACAATCCCTGACCTGAATATATTTCTCCCTCCGAAAGCGTATGTGCCATAATAAATGTGCTGAGCAAGCGAGTAAAAAACACACATGTACCATGTTGCTTTTATATTCAACCGTCAAGGCATTTGAAGAGTTTTCTATATCTTACAGACGCCGTAGAAATCGCTGGTGACATAATTATTGGTGGGTTATTTCCACTCCATAAAAAGAGCGAATTGGGAGAAAACGAATGTGGTGTATTCAGCGAAACTCCAGGCTACCATTTCATGGAAGCTATGTTGTATGCCATTGATAAAATAAATAAAGATCAAAAGATACTCCCAAATGTAACTCTGGGTGCTGCAGTCTACGACACGTGTCAGAGTAAGACCATTGCGGCCGAGCGAGCAAAACGCTTCATACAGATGACACTAGGTCGTAACAAGGCTCAACTTGCAGGCGTCGTCGGAGCTTTCAGTAGTGGAGTTTCCGAAACAATTGCAAACTTTCTACGTGTGTTCGAGATCCCACAGATCAGTTACTCCTCGACCAGCGTGATTTTGAGCAACAAGGACGTCTATAGTTACTTCTTACGAACCGTACCACCAGATTCATTTCAAATACAAGCAATAGTTGATATAATCCGCAAGTTCGGCTGGAGCTACGTGTCGACTGTGAACTCTGCCGGTGTGTACGGCGCAAAAGGTAGAACTTGTGCTTTATTCTTAACAAATTTCATCAGATAACAGCATCTAGTGATAAATATGAAAACTACACGAGGCGAGCAAACACTGCCCATAATTTATTTTAAATACTATTAAATGCTAAGAGATTTAAAAGTTGAAAACCAATTCAGTTCCCGTTACATTCCAAGTACCAAAAACCATTTAAGCCTGATGTCAAAACGCTCTGGTCCTTTTGATTATTTTGCAGGTCTTTACCTCAATATTTCGATTCAAAAGTGCAAATTAAACTCGAAAGATAAATTCCCTCATTCAAATGCTCATTAACAAATCAGATTCGCTCATTTGACCACGGTTTCCCTTCAAGTCCATCGTCAATTAAAACAGGCCAAACAGAAAATCACAATTATATTAGCATTGATGACCACAGACCACAGCTTTACCTTGTTTACTAAAACGTCATCTATACATTCGCCAAGGTATCGAGATGTTTTGGAAAAGAGCTGAAGAAAACGGCATATGCATTGATGAAAAAGCTCAACTATCCTTATTCCCTTCGCCGGCCGAGTACGAAGACGTTATCGCTAAGTTACACAGTTCAGATCGACAAAGTAACGTCGTGGTAATCATCGCTTCTCAAACTGAAATTCGAAATCTTTTGGAGGCTTCAGTGAAATCAGGAAATAAGCGACATTTAACGTGGATCGGTAGCGACGGTTGGAGCAATCGTGTTGATGTGACAGCGACAGCTGAAGACGCAGCCCTGGGTGCTATCACCATTATGATGAGAAAAGGAGTAACTCCACAAGAGTTTATGAACTACTTCTATAATCTCAGTTTGGAAAACTATCCAAGTAAAAATAAAAGGTATATCGGCCAAGCTGAAAGCAACCCAAACTTATCAGGCTACACTTGGCAAAACTACTTCCAAATACCAGTACCAAAGCTTGCTGTAATAGAACGTATATGTAGTCAAGGGTGTTATAATAGGGAACTTACGCACTCAAGACTTCTCGGACGACGTACGTCGCTTTTGTTAACCGGATGCACGTTAATAGAAGCTACAGAGCATGCGCTCTTAACGACTTGACGACGTTCTGAGTATGTCGAACATGATGTCGTTTATTAGCGACCTTTAGCAAGCAGAACGGTAAGTGCCAGGACGGCGTTCGTAGCACGGCGAGGATTGGAATCCAGCAATTGCGCATGCGTGAGTCAATTTTACTTGCCGTCGTTCTTTGGGGACGACGTCAGTTTGTGTTGTTTGCCGTCGTCCACGGAACGGGATGAGTTCCACAAAAATATTGAAGAAAATAATCTCAGGAAGAAAGCAAAGTGCTCATAGGTGGTGTAAATGTGTTATTGGGCATTAGAGCGACTGATTATTTTGGGAAGAGCGCTTTGTTTATGAGGTTGGATATAAAAGTTGTGTGACTGACGTTCTGTTACTACCGTTCTGCCGTGGCTGAAGGTTACGAAATTCTGACCCACCGCCGTTCTCACCCCAGGCTTTTCTGCAACTCCAATGCCGTCCTGGCGCTAACCGTCCTGTTTGCTAAAGGTCGCTAAAAATGGACTATTGACGGCATCCACAAATACGACGCTGTTATCAAGATGACGTAACGAAGGCGACCTCGTTCGAGAAGTCATATGTGCGTAAGCACTCCATTAATGTCCAACGCCTTCTTCAGATATATCTCTCAGGATTAAAGCCATATCGTTGTTTACTGCAGGTTCTTCACAGAATTCTGGGAGAGCCGTTTCCAGTGTGAAATGGTCGCGACAAATAAATCGGACCAAACAAGCATACACCATGACTATACAAGGAGATGCAATGGCAGCGAGAAGTTGCAAGATGTACACATTGAGATCAGCCCAGTCCGCATCGTTATCAATGCCGTGAATGCGTTTGCGCATGCACTAGACAATCTCCAAAAGGAGCTATGTCCAAATGAGGTAAGACTATGCCCTGCGATGACACAATTTGAGCGACCACACTTGTTGCAACATCTCAAAAACGTCTCTTTTCCGGACTCGTCTGTGAATGCCACCGTTAAGTTCGATGAAAATTACGAAGTCAACGCAATGTATGATATTATGAATTTCCGAAAAGAAAAAGGCGCGCCACATTATATCCAAGTGGGAACTTGGGACGGAGAATACGTCGGCAATGAATTGAAATCAAAGTTGATATTTGACAAAAGTGTACAATGGTTACAAGGGGTATCCCAAGTACCGGAGTCGTACTGCTCGAAACTCTGCAATCCCTACGAGACAAGAGTGGCTATTCCTTCGTTAGATTTCAAATGTTGCTGGACATGCGAACAGTGCGAAGAACTGCAGATTGTCCTCAACAATACTTGTCGAAGCGGTCCCCTAGGTTGGATGCCAAATACTAACAGAACAGGATGGGTGAAACGTAAACTTGTGTATCCAAAATGGAACGACGTATTATCTGTAATTCTCATCCTTGTATCATTGTTCTCTCTCGCGTTAACTATGCTTACTGCAGTAGTGTTCATTGTCTACAAAGATAACCGACTCTTAAAAGCGTCGGGACGGGAACTTTGTTTTGTCATGTTGGCCGGCATTGCCTTATGCTTCATCGCACCGTTTTTATTTATCGCTAAACCAAACAACGGCGTATGTTATGCACGTGGCTTGTTGATAGGTCTCGCGCTAGCTATGTGCTATGCTCCTTTATTTATGAAAATCAACCGCATATATCGTATCTTCACCAACGCAAAGTCCTCAGCAGCGCGACCGGCTGTAGTAACCCCACGCATGCAACTGCTAATAACGCTCGGCCTTGTTTTTATACAACTCATGTTTACTGCTCTATGGTTCATAGCGAAACCAGTGCAGGCTGTCGAAACGTTCATATCCAGCAGAGAGGAACTAATGCTGGAATGCAAAGTAGACGATCTTAGCTTCTCTGTCAACTTGTGTTACGTCATGATACTTATGATCTTATGCACAGCATATGCATTCAAGACCAGAAATTTCCCCAAGAATTTCAATGAGTCAAAGTACATTGGTATCAGCATGTACATCACGTGCGCAGTATGGATGTGCTTCTTTCCTTTCTATCTCAACACACACCACAGCGTCAAACACGCATACCTCATCGCAAGCGCATGCGTCGTCATTGGTCTTGTAACGTTGATTGGCTTATTTGCACAGAAAGTTTATATCGTTTTCTTTGTGAAGGAAATCAATGAGGATTTAGTTGTGGGCTCTCATCGAAAAGAAAGTGCGTTCTCTAGTGAAGAAAATCGACGAAAACGTAACTACAGCCTTGATAAATGAACTTCAGTGAGCTTTGAAAAGTATTAGACTAAGCTAAAGGACTGGTTGTGCAAAACATTCCAGTATAAATATACACTTTGTGTCCTTTGTAAAAAAAAGTCAATCAACAATGATCTGACTTTTTCATCGAAACGAAAGTGTGCATGCATGTTCTCTGGTTAACACAATAGACGAAAACAGATCATCTACAGTTTTGATTGATGAATTGCACTCTTCAAACTCCAATAATTTGGTCTGTTTGTGCATAAAGCGTACGATTGGTAACTTTCACCTCTGTGCATGGTATAGTATTCATAGAACAGTAGAAAACATATTTGTCACTACCGGGTTATATGATGGGCTGTTGAAAGAATACCAAGCGATTCCTCTGACAACAACCAAACCTTATCAATGTAATGGTCAAGCATACGTGCATTCATAGTATGTACAAAAATAGCACCAAGTAAAATTCTGTCAGTGTTAGAGCGTAAAATAAATGGTAATACGGCGAGGCTTTCAGCTTCTGAATTAATCCACTTTAAAAATTACAGATGCACCAGCTTGTTAAGGCATACAGGGTTCGTAGACAAATTCGAAGACATTGTCAATGAAATACTGTATTACCTAGCTGGGCTAGCAATATAAATATCCTATCCACGATCGCAGCCTTACAAAATAATCTGCAATTAGCGGGCTTATTGCTCACACTTATCCTTACCACAATATTTAGAGTTTATAACTTTACCTGTTCTGATCCAGAAGTTCTTGTGCTGATGACTGCCCATTACTTTGCTCGAAAGTACCTATATGTAATAAATAAGTCATGCAAGGCAGCCTGCAAGGTTATCGTACCTGTCGGGAAATGTAGAGAAAAATATCTCCGAGAAAAGAGAAATTTTTAGAGACAAAGCCAGCTGTATGAGAGTTTATTCATAAGCGATAGGAAAAATGGTCTGTATCAATGAAAACAATTCTTTCAAAAGAGTGAGAATATTGTAAGAGGGGTCTACCTAACTTTGGCTGCACTGATTTATACTAACAAATGTCTTTTAAAGCCCGTTCTCCACTACGCGAATTTTTTCGAGCGAAGAATAAAACCAGCGACGTGATTCGCTAGCAAAATAATTTGCCGCGAAAAAGTCGAAAACGAGCCAATCACGTTGCTACATTACTTCTTCGCGCGAGCAAATTCGCATAGTGGAGAGCGGGCTTAACTAAGACGTTTTATAGAACCAAAGTACATAGTAGGCTTCCTCATACAGGAAAAAACCCACGACAGTATGTTTTTTTAATGCAACGCTAATTAATTTAGGATGAAAACGGGCTTTGTAAAAGAAATGTTTGGCGTTTGCCAAAAAGTAAAAAACTAAAGTACTACGAACACAAGACGACAATCAAGTTAGATGAGAATATTTCACGGTACGGCTCACTTATTGTAAAAATTTTCGTTATCATTACCATTCATTTCGGATTGCTCTAAATCAGCACTTTCGTCATCTTTCACACCCTAACAATATCATTGGAAGTTTTTTGCATAGCTAACACACACCAGTCAAAAATGAATCATAACGTCACAACATGCATCAAAATGTACATAATTACTTACATTGTTAACCACTACATCATTCACTTTGTCCGTAAATACGTCATCAAGTTCTGCTCGACGAACCTCTAAAACAGGGATAGATCCAACTAAAATATATTCCATCTCTTCATTTACTATTACAATCAGAGTTTGCTCCTGCTAACAAAACTATGCATGGGGAATAGATCAGGCTTATGTATAGTGAAGAGCGTGGTTGTACATATATTTACACACTATACGAATTCCAGTACCAAAAATACATAAAATCAACGCAATATAAAAAAACTTGTACCAATATTATCCAGTCTCTCTATGTTTGGCAGATTCTTAAGCACAGTTAATCTGTAATCTTGTTCTTCTGAGCATGGATTATCCGATAGCCACAAAACTTTCAAACAGGGCAGGTCTTTTAAGAATTGTATTTCACGCTTTAAATCTGTAAGACAGTTTCTACGCAGGTAAAGCTCCTTCAATTTGGGACCTATGATTTATATGAAATTAAGGATAAACCAGACACTAACCAAAATTACTTTTTGCAACTACTTTTTAATATACACGACATTCTGTCATGACGAAAGTCGATGCATAAAATTATAACAAAGAGAATAAGGGGCACTCAAGTAAACTTAAAGAGAATTTAAGAGACCGTAAGCTAAGCTTTAAGAACATTTTCTTGAATAACCAAATGCTATAATTCAGTATAAATAAAGGAACACAAGTATAAAATTGCACAAAACTTGATGAGTTTGTATACGCAAAATACAGTCAAGGATACAATATCCAAAGTCTTCTAGACTGCTAATTTCATTCACACTGGAAAAAAAAAATATTTAAAAGCTGTATTAAAATAAGAATTTTAAAAAACGTACAAGAAGTCAAAATAAAAATATTTTCAAAAACATGTTAGTGATTGACAGTACCTCAATGTTACAACTTCAACATTGGGCATTTTTCTCAATACGGAAATCTAAACAAAATATTGTATATTATGCATTGAATAATTAATCAATTGCATGGACAACCTAACGTACTGCAACTACTTTAATTTTAAAGACTATTGTCAACTAAGTTATTCATCAGTTCTTACAGGGACAGTTGCTATAGAGCTGCTCTCAATAAATCAATTAATTTTTTACAATTGATTTTGCTCAAGTGTTATCAGATAATTGGATAATATATAACACCACTCTGTATGTTGCGGGAATGTATTAATTTCAGTCCGGATTAGAAATATTCTAGCTAATGTGTGTAGACTCAACATGTTGAGTCTACGCCTATTTAGATCTATTTGGGAGTGTCAAAGTTAAACAACTAAAGTAGACATCATTAGTATTGATAGATTTTCTTTGTAATTTTATGCATTGTGTCTTTTGTGATGCGTTTGAACGCGGGAAAGAGCGTTATCTATAGATTTGACAAACGTTTATTTTTCACGCAGATTTAAAACGTTAATTTTGACTGGCATAACCCACAAGTATTTATTAGTAAAAACATTAATTACAAACCACCCTTGGTATGTCTATGATGTCCGACTTCGTTGAATTATAAACACAATTAATCGATTTAATCGATTTTTTCACAACGATTAATCAATTACGAATATAAGTCCATAGGAGCAGCTCTAGTTTAGTTAGCAAACGATGAATTGTAAATAAGCAAATACGTTTTTGCACATCTTCTGGTTTGATGCTACTGATTACCAAATAAAATGCCTTTCTTACTGCATAGCACCCAATACAGTATATCTTACATGCTTTGCTTTATTGTATCTTTCCTCCGAGAATATGATTTACTGTTAATCCTGCCCAGGGCCAGCGAATTAGTTTCAACAGCAGATAAGTTTAAAATTGAATCATATTTATGTATTCCATAAACAATAAAATTGAAAGTTTTTTAACTGTATGCAATAACCTTGTATTCACCCATAGTTTTATTACTTATGATTTGATTTGAAAGTTTTAGAAAATGTGTGGGGTACTTTTGACTAAACTTTGACTTATCCATCAATCAAGCTAAATGGGCTTCACCTACCCGTAGATGGAAACTGTATGACAAGGAACTCGAATGTACATTAAGATAAAATCCCAAACATTGAATTACAGTCAAACTTCTATTAGTAAACATCTCTTTTAATCAAACACATATCTCAGGAGCCCCGATTGCTACTTCAATAAATTTCTATAACCTCTTTTAACCAGATGCCTCCATTCAATACATGTGAAAATGTTACTGGAGGTCCCAATGGAGAGACCTAACTCCATAAAGTGTCCAGACAAATAACAAAGTAAGTACCACAATTTTTGCAAGAACCAACATGTCATATACAAGAGTATTCTTTTGAGGGACTATTATTTCCAAGAGCCACAAAGGCCAACACCAATCAGTTCCTTTTTAAACTGACTTTAAGAGACCTTACGAACATGTAATGAACTTCATCAAACGTTTTGTTACATTTCAATTGTTATGGCACATCTACTCAATACAATGCATTGCAATGTACTATTCTTATCCTTTGTAATTCTGTCATTAAATACTCAAGTTTCACACAAATTATCCTCCAGTTGTGTTTCCACTAAACTCATTAAGCTCTTTCAAGTGGACACCTTAGTGAGGTCCCAATGCTGTTTGCTCAGTAGAGGTTTAATTGACCATATGAAAGTTGACATAAAACTATTATCTCCCTCCCATACACAAACGCAGTACAAAATGATGCTGAAAGTACTAAACACGGCAATTGCAAGATTGGTACATTGCAACTCTTGGCACCTACAATACGCTTTGAGCCAAGGTGGATTTCGTGTAGTAGACATGCCGGAGATACGCAGTGCTCTTTGCAATCATGCGCCAAACAGCCGTTTCACACTTTCACTGGCGGAGCTCTCATTCATGCGTGTGCAGAATCTTATGTAAAAGCGTTGAAATGAAATTATCAAAGTCGTAAAGCAAAAGCGTAACATTGAATTATTCTGAATTCAAGTTTAGATGACTTTGGAACTCAAAATCATTACGAATAAGTAATATGTATTCATAAGCGTGCAATGTTGCATTCAACAGAAATATTCAAACTATCAAAGGCTAAACTCTGCAAGAATGTTTTAGTATTTTACGCCGTACGCCAACCACTGTGACGCCAGCACGCCGCCCAAAGTGCAAGCTTGAAAGACGTACGCCCGTACGCCGCAAACGATTACAAACTCACGCCAGATTTCTCCGGAATTTATTACATGAAATCCACCCTGGGCTTTGAAGCAAGACGAGAAGTCGAGAATGAGATAATTAATGCATATCTTGGGTTTCAACATGTTACAATCCCTGAACCTTCAAATTGCGTTTTGTTTGATGGGTATTTTAAAGTCTGCTGGATTGTTATCTGAACTTTTTGGGGTTTTTTAGTCTATTCAAATCACCAGTGTTTACTAGATCACTGTCTGAACTACCATCACTAAACTTTTACAATACTTACATCAGAAATACCGCTTCCCCTATAAGTATTGAAAAACAAAAGAGCTTCATTAGCAAATTACAAGATCCAGTAAATATACAAATATTAGAATACTAGGCTTACATACCAGCAGTTCAGCTTCTTCACAGTACTTAGTGATTTAGCACGAGATCTCGACAAAACTACGTCTTCAGTAAGCGTAGACATTAATGCGACCAAATGCTACATCGAAAAATTACTAAAACGTATAAAAGCAGGCAAATATCGGCTTGAAATAAGCGAAAAACACAGGAAAGTTGGCGATCACTCATAAGCCAGGCGCCATTTTCGGTTACATTTTGACAGAAGTTCAATAAATTATAAAACCTCGCAAGTTTGTATAAAACAACCCGTGTACCAAAATGTCCCTTGTGATTCTTTTACAGATATGATGGACTGATGATGGATCATGCAGTGAACAAATCATGAACAAATGCACTGAAAGTGCAATAGTTATCCATAAAAGCTCCTAAATTGTGCCGTACATACCTAAATATTATCATGGCATGAATTTTTAATGTCCGAATATTCAAACTTTATTTATTGTTGTTATTTATTGTTACATTAAAGAATGGAACAATCTGAAAAGGTTATTGAATGTGTTCCTAACTTCTCGGAAGGCTGTGATTCAGCAATAATCAACAGCATAGCAAATGCAATCAGGAACACTAAGGGGTGTGTTTTGGTAGACGTTGATGCGGGAACTTCGACTAATAGAACTGTATACACTTTCTTTGGCACCCCAGAAAGTGTCGTTGAGGGAGCATTAAATGGCGCACTTGAAGCTAGTAAGCTCATTGATATGAAAAATCATGTTGGTAGGTGCAAGAATAAATCTTTGATTTTCACTTGAACACTGAATCCTACCACGCCTATCACACACCCACAAATCGAGACATGATTGTGTGAGACATGCATGTAGTATTTTAACCTATAAACGCCATTTTCCACTTTAGCCATACCATAGAATAATGAAGGAGTTCTCTTCGTTTCGTGAGCACCAGTGTAGAGCTCATGACTTTGGAACAATGAAATACACTACCATACACCACAATACAGTTGAAGTGGAGAACGGCTTTTACTTTAGTGACAAGAGTTTCACACACCTCTAATGAGAACAATTTCCCAAGGCTGACCGCTTTCTAACACAGACATCACTAGGGCACTTCTCTAAAGTAAACACACTGATTTTGACACCTCTTTTACACAGACACTTCTTGAATGAGCTGTCGAATATACATAAACACCCATAAAGTGAACTCTGCTCTCATGTGGATAAGTTTTTCAGCTTAGCCCTTCAAACTTGTTTCTGTTAGAAAGCTAATTCAGTTCAAAAAACATATGCCTTATTATGACAGATATTTGGCTTTGTTCCTTTGAGAGCTTCAATATTACTACATCTGCACCATAGGTACTCATCCTCGCCTTGGTGCTTTGGATGTTTGTCCATTCATTCCTATTAAGGGTGTTACAATGGAGGATTGTGTCAAATGTGCTCATCAATTTTCTGAACGACTTGTAAAACAGATTAATGTACCAGGTATTTCTCCAGATTCAACCTGACACAGGGCCTCAGTGGTTTTAACAGACCCCAACTAATCTTATGAGTGTCATGGGCCCGCTTCAGAGGGGAGCCTCCTCATGTTCTCCAAAAGATTTTTAAATTATTAAAGCTAGCCCGAGTGAAATTTCCTTAGATGTTGAACTACTTTACGTTACATGAATTTTCACACACTAGAGAAAATCACTCATTAGATAACGCTTTTCATGCCATACACAATGGTTATCAATATTTTTAGACATAATTTTTAAAAATTTCATTCTGGGGGACTCTTCGTGGGGGGACTGGGACCTAGGCCCTTGGGGCCCACCCCTTAACCCAGGCCTGGTTATTAAAGACAGTAACTAGAACTATTAAAAAGTCCATGCTGTCTAAACTTATTAACTTATTTCTTATTAACTTATTAATTGCAAGTTCTGCACATTGGTTTAGTCTAAATGAGTGAGAATTGCTTGGATATATCACCAGTGCTAATGAATATTACCTACTAATACTATACTAAATAAAAGCTGTGCTTTATGATAAATTTTAGTGCATAGTTACCACTTTTGATCACCACTGAGGAATTTGCTGCGCTGGCATGCCTGAACGTTGCATGGTGGATTTTAACTTCTTGTTGACCTGCATTCATTCCACTATATTAATGTAGTGAAAATGTGTGTTAAGAATATGATTTTCCAGTTTCAACATGTTTTCATGAAACTTGCCTTATAAATGTAACCATACTTGATCTGCTTCTTGTTCACCCTTTAAGTGTATTTGTATGGTCATGCTTCTCACGAAGAATATCGCAGTTCAGTGCCACAAATTAGAAGCGGACAGTATGAAAACCTTCCTGAGAAGGTACAATGTATATGATATTACTATGATCTGGGCTGATGCATGACTGCAAGAACCGCCATAGCATTTTCATCGAGTGCTCAACAATTGCAACTCCACTTTCACTGATATAGTTGTGTCGCTTTTGTCGCGTATTGACTTTACATATTTTATCTACTTGTGGCAACCAACAATCAACTTGATGAAAAACTTTATACTGTTTTATTTTGTTACCATATTCATGCAATTCTCCAGCTAAAAGATGAAAAGTGGAAACCAGATTATGGACCAGCAAGCTTTGTTCCTTCGTGGGGTGCATCTATTGTTGGGGCTCGAGATTTTCTCATCGCTTATAACGTGAATGTGATGGGAACAAAAGAACAAGCACATAGAATAGCTTTAAATATACGAACCTCTGGTCGAGGCCCAACACAGGTGAAACATTGCACACAGTTCATTTGTATTGCAAAAGTAGGCAAGTTACGCACTATAATTTACATATGAACATGAAAACTTTTGTCTCCGATGATTATGATTATCATTAAAATTAAAATTATAAAACGAATAGATTTGTGGAATCATTTTTTCCAGAGATGATTTCAAATATGACTAGATCGTAATCTTGTCATCTTGGCACCTTAATATTTTAACTCTGAATTTTTGAAGTTTCCTTGTACTTGGTGTTTCATGTATATAGGTATTTAAATTCGTAGTGTATTTAATAGAGACTTTTACTGATGTAGTTTAACCTAACGGTTACAAATCGGTGTTTTTAAATAAAATCATCATCATAATTGCGTTGTATTTTGAATTTTTTTATTGCTCGTACTATTCTACTGTAATGCAGATGCTGTAATATATTTTCATGGGTTTTTACTCAGCCTGGTTTGCTGGAGAAAGTCCAAGCAGTTGGATGGCGAGAGGAGGAATCTAATGTTTCGCAAATTTCTGTCAACATTTTGGATTACAACACCACAGCTGTTCATACTGTATTTGAGACTTGCGTCGAAGAGGCAAAGGTAAAAATTGCCTTTTCTATTGATAAGTTCTAATACTTAATAATTTTGTGATATTTTGTGCTACGATTTAGAAATTAAAGTTGGCAATCGCTGGTTCTCAAGTGGTGGGCCTGGTCCCACTGAAAGTAATGTTAGACGCTGCCGATTATTACATGGCCAAGGAAGATTTATTTATTGTTGATGAAGACCAAAAATTAAGACTGGTATAACGAATAGTATGCTTGTTTATTTAGCTGAAAATGTAGACAATCCAGGTGGATCTGACCGTGAACAAAAGGCCTAGAACGACTAACAGAATAGAAATCTATTTTGCTGTATTTAGTAATTTCTTTCGTTCTTTCTCCTAAATGTTTGATGGGGAAAAGCTCAGGGCTAGTGCAAATTTGGGGACAAAATATGATGTATTTCTTGTGGTAACAATTGTTTTGAAACGAAAAATGGAATATTATTTGACAACTAGTGGTAGCCCCAGTCTTTTTCCGTGATTTTAGATCACCGGGATATGATTGACTCTTTTAAAACATGGATGGGGTCGAGGAGATGGTCTGCAATCACTTGCAAACTTCGAATAAGTTGTAGCTTATCTTGAAGCGTACATGAAAATTCAAAAATTCTTTGTTTATTTAGAACGTTTTCATTGGACGACTGCGTTTAGTGGACGTCAGAGAGCACGAATTATTTGAAAAAAAAAATATAAGCCTAACGCATATTGTGATAATTGGGATCTACACATAATCCTATAGTTTATGGAGACCAATTTCAGATTTCTTGTCATTCGTGTCGTAAAATCCACATATCAAAACATGTTTGATGTTGTTTATTGATACGAATGACAAAAAATCTGAAATTGGTCCCCGGCAGACTAGGATTTTGTGTTATGGATGGCAATTTTGGCAAATGACATGTATGCATGCTAAGTTGACCCGTTGTCGTTAGGCTTTAGTTTGGTCAAGGTTGCAGACTGTTGATACAGTAGCACTATACTATATACTATTGATATTTTTATATTTGTTGTAAACACAGGTAATTGATCGTCTTGGTTTAAGTTCATTTGGACAGTTTATTCCGCAAGAAAAAGTGATAGAGTAAGTTAAACATGTTAGTTAATCATGGACAGAGTTGGACAGAGTCATAGAGATAACTAGCAAGTTCTTTGCAGCCAGAAGGACGCATTGGCTTATAATCTAAATTTTCATCCTGCCAAAAAGAAAAATACCATCACCAAAGGTGGAAAGAGGGTCATTAAATTAGTCAAAAATGCGAATTGTAGTCGCGAAATGTTGTAATATCTGAAAAATATAGCAATCCGAAACATCCGGCAGATATAACCGAACGACGTATGCCAAGTTTGTATATTTTCGTATTGCGTGCAAAAATTGTTGCCATTTTCGGTTTAAAAACGTTGCAATTTCCACGCTTAGTAAAAACGTGTACAAAATATGCATGCAAAACTATAATTCCACATTGCTTTGCGGTTCTACTGCCTTCAAGATCTTTTTTCTGAGAACACCCTCCTTTCGCGTGGATCAAAATTTATTCTATTATGGAATTTGTCTATTGTACATCTCCATTCAAGAAGACATTAACTTTTGCCTTTCGCAATTAGTCGCAGTACGACAAATTATTAAGTTATATTCCTGACGAAAACATTGTATAGTTCCAGCAATTTTTAAGCCAAACGTAGTCCAGTTACCCCGAGTAAAATGAACATAACTATTCAATGTCTTTTCTAGGTATGTAGTTGGAATCAACAAGAGCGGCCCTTTAGCCTCAATGCCTCTATGCGACTTTATCCATTCCTTGGGATGCCGTACTCCCTCCCCTGGTGGAGGATCTGGTTCAGCAGCCGTGGCTGCTATTGTATGTATATTACGAAGTCTATCGTGATATTTTGGTCACTGAATAGTAAAATGTAATTCCATTTCATAATCTGTGAAACGAAAGTTTTCACCTTTCTTGTTTCTGTACAGGGTGCTGCTCTTAGTACTATGGTTGGTTGGATGACATTTGGCAAGAAAAAATTCGACAACCTCGACCCGATGATGAGAAAGTTAATTCCTTCGATCAACCAAGTTATGGTTGATCTAATTCCTTTGATTGATGAAGATACAAACGCTTTTAATATGTATATGGTGAGAAACTATGTGTATAAAATTTTATTATGTTTAGTACAATTTAAGGTGACCTCTGCACTGTTGTACAAAAATAGGGGAAAATAGAATTGAGGTTCTAAATTTTGTACAACTATCATTTGACGAAGAAAGTTAAACATGCTTTCTTTTTGTGCAAATCTATATCACAAATTACTAAATATTTTTGACAGTAACGTTACAACTCTCGCTATGACAATCATGGTGTTGCAATATTGCGAAAACGTTTTAGTAATAAATTCATTTATCTCATTCTTTTCTTGTCTCGTGATTGGGTGTTTGACAAAAGAACTATAGAGAGGCATTATTGCACTTGCTGAAATGAGTATTACATATTTTGTACCTTCACCTATTTTGCGTCTTTTTTGTGCAGTTTCCCTGCAAAGCAATCACTATTGGCTGCAAAAACAAGGTTTCTTGTGCATGCTTTAAGTTCCGTTAATGCTCTGTAATGTCTCCCCCAATTTTTTCCCCCTTATTCTTGCATGCAGTTCAACTTCACTTTTGTCCGAATAATATGTCCTTGTTTTTGTAGGATGCACTTAAACTTCCCAAAAAAACTGCCGAGGAAGAACAAAGGTAACTGCAGTAGTACTATTAGGATTTCATTTTAGGAAGGATTTCTCTTAATTGCAGGCAAAAATATGCACAACTAATTACATTAATAGTGTATTTGCTTCACGCAATGAATTTCGCTTTAATAATGAGATGACAAACCTATGGAAACGATCAGATAAGCGGTTGTTGAAGGCTGATGTATTTGTTATTTCTTAGGAAAAATGAAGCGCTCCAGAATGGTTTGACAGCCTCAATTAATGTTCCTTTGAAACTAATTACAACCGTCTCCCGAGTCTGGCAACCACTTACTGAGCTCGCCAAATATGGTAATATTCAAACTAAATCTGATATTCAGGTAATTCACTTGTTAATAATTTCTGTATAACTGATTATTTAATGTTTTTACTCAATTAAGTCATCTTAAAGTACTTAGTAGCACTACCAAGTGTCTGCATGTGTTCCTTAATTTTAATACCTCCAGACTATAACAGTGAAGTAATTTATATTACGAAAGGTTGGAGTGCGTTGTCTAGAGACTGGTGTATGGGGAGCATACTACAATATCTTGATAAACCTGCCTGATTTGAACGATGAGGCGTACAAAGAACAGGTAAGAGTATTTTATTTCACAAGATGAATTGCACTTTTTGTTTGCGTATGTTCTTTCTGGTTGCCTAATATGCTTGTTTGCTTAATATCTACTCAGTCACTGTATAATAGTGTTCAGCATTCACTATTTTTTGTTTACTTATCATTACATTTAGCCAGCATACCCACATCACCGAAGTGTTTTTGAGTGGGGTCTTGCATCATAAATTATCATTAAAGCCCCGTACAGACGGGCAATTTTTCCTTGACAAGTTTTCCTTGACAAGTTTTATTTGCTCGTGTGTATTACA
>JAOBYK010389792.1:0-15926 GCA_025434845.1 Phenganax subtilis
GCATGTCAACCAGAGTTACCAGAATAGCTAAATAACTTAGTCAAACTTTGTACTCAATGACCCTTTGTTTCCATTTCCATTGTATTGGCCTTCTGTTTTCTCTGTTTTTCTTGTTGACAATAATGAAGGTGTTTGGCTTAATGAACCCTTGTTCTCATATGTCGCCAACAATAGGCGACATCCATTGTCGACAATTATTGAAGAGTAAATTCCTTCGTCTATCCGAATTAATTTTTCCCCTCAATGATATACAACAACAGCCGCAAAAGCATCGCCAACCATCGGCAACGTATGAGAACTAGGTTTTAGTGTACCAAACTGGCAACCCTGCGATGTATCTGCTCGCCACCGCGTCAAAATAAAATTTAGGCTGGCTGTCGTAAAAATTATAGGGCTAAGGTTCTGGGAGCGGCGATACAGCCAAACCCATGTTACCATGATAACACATTTTCTTTCAACCGTTGAGCTCGACCCGATGACAAACTATTCACATCACTTCATTTTGGGTATTAGCAAGCTGTAAAATTGCCATTCATCTAAGATACGAGCAGAATATAAAACGATCCTGTAGGAATTTGCTAGCCTTAGCCTAACCTACGAATGTAGACAATTGAACATTCAGTTCTTGTTGAAAAAAAAGTATTTTTCTTTCCAACTAGAGCTGGATATAGATTATTTTTTGTCCTGAATACTTCTTGAACACGATTCAAGAAATCGTCATTTATGATCAAATGGTCATTAGAGTCGAACGGTTTTGCCGCCGGGTGTGACTAGTTTATATTTCAAGCGCAAAATTTTTAAAAATTAAATCTCAAAATATATCAAAGTACTTTATCACAATGTTCAAATTGTTTTCAACTTCCTTCTGTGTAGATGAACTAGCCCCAGTTGAAGAAAATCCACGTCATTTTTTGATAGACTCTAAACGCTTGATTGATGGTCAAACAGCGAATGCCGAAATTAAGACATCCTCGTTTAAGGTACAATGGATAAATATGATAAATTTATTTGTATTTTCGTAGCTTACTGCTCAATAAACTATAGTCTAGAAGAAATTTTCTTACTCTCTTTATGAAAATAGTGCTATTTCACGTCGACAAAAGAGGAAAAAAACACGAACTGACAAACAGACAGACAGACGGACTATCGAACGCTCTTTACATTTGAATCATGCATATTGAAGCGGTAGCTTTTATTCAATTTTTCTTTTGTATTACTCATTCGTTTTGGAGTAATAATCATTCATGAGTGTTGATGTTAAAAACTGAAACTTCCTAATGGTGGCTGTTGTGGCAGAAGTTATTAAAACTCGTTGAAATAAATTTTGCAATATTTGTTACATGAGTCCATTTCGTACCCATGATCTTTATAGAATATTTCGAACTAAGCAATGAACGCGCAGAGCGGCTCCGGACGTTTAGGGCTGGTCGTTTCGTACATTAGAGTCAGGGGAAACGTTGTAATTTCTTCCACGTTGCAACCATACAAATTGCATGAAAATTGCATTGTGCAAGTGCAACAGGGGCTCGATCTTCGTACCTCAAACTATATCACAAACATTTCTGTTTCAAACCTTTATGTGTTTTTCTAATCCAGGAAATGGAAACGCACCAAAGTATTCACTTTTATTCTCTGTCTGTTTGGAGTCACGCAAATTGCTTTCGTTATCACGTGGCATAACTACGCACCAACAGGAAAACGCAAAGTTTGGATACGTCATGAAGAGAGAAACAAAAAGGGTCCCTACGCAATAGTTTATAGAAATCGCAGAGAATTTCAAGGCACATCCGAAGAACTTTCAAATAAATTGGAAGCGGGTTTTGGCGGACAGATTATGATAGAATATTCTGACAGTAATAGTGAAGAAAATAATATAACTTTCAATTACGCCAAGGCATCGTTTCCGAAGAAAATTGAGTTCTCAAGCCTTCACCTCAAGTATCAGGTGGCAGCAAAGCCTGCATATGTGCGGGTGTATGCCAAATACTGGGAACAAATGACAATGAATTTGCGCTCGTTACTCAGTTTAGCCGGCCAAGCTAAGCTCGGAGGAAGAAAAGTGGTAGAACCTGGGGTATTAAACTCCGGCTTTGGTCGAGAAGGTCATTCCTTAGGTATCTATTTTGATCTGAACCACTTTAAAAATATCCTAGTTTCAAGCGATTACGCAACTTTTGCCAGTCAAGATGAATATGCTCGCGAGTGCTTATTGGTGAATGCAAGTCATGTGATCATACATTTCCTATATCCTCAAAAAGGAGTTGAGTTTACAAAGGGAAAGTTGAAGATGAACGACGAAGAGTACAATGATATTAGCGAACGAGCAAGTGGATCAGATTGGATCGAATGTCCTGCTCTTGGTAATTACATAACTGACGCTCCAAATTCGAAACAATACTGCGTTAAACCTACCAAAATTACAGAGTGGGAAAAGCTAGAGAAAGATGTCATAAAAGGCGCAAAATGTTTAACTATCAGTTTGTGGCGAGGCATTGGAGGGGGTTTTCGAACATATTTCACTGAAACTCAATTCAAAATTAAATCGCGAGATGTTCAGTTTGCCCTCAAGCCTG
Source organism: Phenganax subtilis (assembly GCA_025434845.1). Lineage (NCBI taxonomy): Eukaryota > Metazoa > Cnidaria > Anthozoa > Malacalcyonacea > Clavulariidae > Phenganax > Phenganax subtilis. The sequence goes on from JAOBYK010389792.1 coordinate 2,574, forward strand.
CTCGAGGTATTGTAAAAGAAGTGCGGAGGTTTACAGATGAGGTTCTTCGTGAGCGCTATATTGCAATCCAGGTTCGCGGGGAGCGTGTAGTAATCCCACATAATCTGGATCGTCTTCGTAGCTGCTTGCGTCTGTTAGCCGAAGTCGTAAGCAAGCTAAAAGAACGATCTGAAATTACGCAAGTATTCGTTGCCTCGGACATGTCGAATTTCGGATCTGGATCTTGGAAAGGTTCTTTAAAAGACGAAATTTACGACGACTATACTTTATTGGATCTCCACAATTTTCTTATATCAAGTATTGATGGTATCGAGTACACACCTACCGCTAATAATGTTGATCGAGGCGTGGTTGCTTTGGTCGAAATGACTATTATAGCGCGTGCGCAACACTTGATAACAATCGGCAGCGGATCTTTTCAGGAATGGATTCGAGCCAAGTTCTTAGAACAACATCGCGATGATGAGCAACTCGATTGGTCGCTAATTACAATGTGTTCAAAGTAAAGGAGAATGTTGCACAGCCTATTTCTGTCATTTTCTTTCATTGATTAATTGAATAATTAGAACTGAAATCAAAAATGATTGAGTGGAAAGAAAAAATTTGTTATCGTAGTTTAAAATTTCGACATTGCCAGAGAGTAAACATGTTTAAAATTTGTTGGATTGCTCGTTAACGCTTTCTTTTCATGACTCATGAAAAATCTGTTCAAAATTTTGCAAGGTTGCAATCAGGGGCGGCGGAAGCACTTCAAAAGTGGAAGGGGGGCACTGACCAAAAAGGACACGTGAGTATAATGCGTATAAAACTGCAAGTGGTCTCAAAAGATATATTTACTTTACCAGCAGTGCAAATATTACCTCAAGGTAATCTATGAAAACCCTCTATAGTTCAATTGTTCCTGAAACAAGGCATTCGCCATTCCATGAAAAAAGGGCACTTTTAATCCAGAAAAGGGTACATTTTTCATGATACAAAAAGTGGGCGGGGGGAACTTGCCCCCAAAGTCGGCTCCGGGGGCCCTGGTCGCAATGCAAAATTGAGAGTACAGTTTAACTGCACTGTACGCCAGATTTCTGAATGGGAATTTGAATAAACTATAAACAGGCGCTTTGAAAAATCAATATTTTATTTGGCACGTAAAATTTGTGTTTTTCTGCTTTGAAGTGTGCGCGTATCATGCAAAAGCTGCAAACTAGATTTTCTAAATCGCATGCGATCTAGGTTCTTTTTCTTCCAAGTCAATCGGATCGAATGAAATTGAATCTTAAAATTTATCAGGCCATTTCAAAGACCTAAAATTTATTTAGTTTTCTTACTCAAGAAATTTCACTTCTGAGAAAAGTTGATTTCTATAAGCGTGCTGCTGTTTTCGTTTTGAATACTAAGTAAAAAAATTTATGAGTTACCCAGCTGGCTCGAAGAATTAGTATACTACCTATGTTCATTGTATACCATGCATACCTTTGCGTGTATTCTGCGTATCAAGCAGTAGTGCCATATAAACTGAACTAATGTGTAATGGCCGGGTCCCCTAATTGCGTATGGTGAATACGACTGCGAGAATGCCGTTCAGACGTGCAATGGCATTGCGAACAGCACATCCATAATGGATCGTCGTAGTTGTATTCAGAATGCCTAAATAGGGAAACCGGCTGTTGTCTGGATGGTGTGTTTGTCGGCGTTTGGAGTAATACGGTCGTTTACTTCAAGACTAGATAGCAGAAAACAAGAAATTGCGGTTTTTAATCGCTGCGGGAATAGTTTGAAAACTCGGGTGGAAAACGGCCGTTCACACAATCGAGAAAAGTCGTTTTATATGTTCGAAGTTGAGACGTCAAGTGTTTTGGGCAGAACGTTTTAATCTCAAGGTTTTTGCATCTCAAAACCCCTTAATTGCCATGGAACGGCACGACATCGTAGTAAACGTAGGCGGAGCAATTTGATTGCGTCATAAACGCATTTAATTAATTGGTGCTCGTAAAAAGAAAGCTCACTTAATAGAGAGCAGCTAGCAGGGGAGGCACCTGGAGGCGCTACAAAATGTTGGCAAAGTTTATGGCACCATGACGATGTAAAGGGTACTTAACGGTGCAGATATGGGTAAGAAGTGAGGGTGAGAGGATTACAAAGCGGTCAGGAAGACAAAGATTTCACTGGAACGGTTTTTTTGTGAGAAACTATGTTGTGGCAATTTCACAAAATTCTTTTCGGAAGTGTGTTTGTTTCATTAATTTGCAAACCCTGGCAGGTTTAGAATATGTTTTATGGATAATTTATATACCAGGTGAATTTAATTTTTTGGATATAAATTATATAGTAATTGAGGTATTATGAAGCCAAGAAAGTACTTTCGAATGTTGTAGTTTCATTTTCAATGAACTGAATAATCACCTAATATATAAAATATTTGTACTATATCAGTGTTTTTATTTATATTTTCTGCTTTCTACGTCATGATTCTCACTGATGTTAGCAAGTTCATGATGTCAACAGTTCTCATTTAAATTCTTTTTGTGTACAGAATATATAGCCGTACCGTAACATTCGCAAACAAAGAATGCTAAATTAATGGTATTAATTAACCTGATGACTTCACTTCAGATTACTTCCAACCGCTGTAATGACGAAACAGAAATAATGACTTTCGGCTCAAATGAATCTGTATCGCTTATTACTTGACGCAGTTAAGTTTGAAAGCATCGATAATGTCTGCTTTTACAAGAAAATATAGCAATAGATTGATAGCTTTTACCAAAAAACATCGAAAATTGTTAAAATCATGGATAGTTTTTATAGCATCTGCTTTTTTATTGATCGAACTGAAACTTTTATTCGCAGTATCAAACAAACAAGATTTAGACGACAGCGAATCAACAGTTTCTCAACGAGTTATAATAAAAAATTTGAACAGTAAAAATACAGCGGAAGAGAAATTAGTAAAAGGAGGTGGGCCCAGGCAGGCTGAAAACGAAAATCTTCGTAATTCGAAGGATCAAGTGGATTTAAATCTACAAGATGTATTAAAACCATTCGTTGCAGATTCCCTTGGTCGCGTTTTAAATATTAATTTCAAAAGTGGTGCAGTAGACGACTCGAATGATATCTTAAATATTGTGTATAGCAGAGCTAAACATGGGGTGAACTTTTTAGACCCGAGTAAAAAAATTCCAGAACCATTGGCTAAGCGTTATGTTTACGTATACGATCGATACTGGGAGCAACTCACTATGAACACCAGGGTACTAATGGCCTTGGCTTCGTTGGCAAAACTCGGGGGACGATTTGTTGTCGAACCTAAAGTTAAAGACGCTATCTTTGGAGATTCAGGGTACTCGTTTAGTACTTACTACGATGTAGCTCACGTAAACACTGTGTTAAAATCGAATGGCTATTCTACGTTAGTAACACAGGATGAATTCGACGCCGAGTGCTCCATTAATGATCAATTACACACTATTTTGCATTTTCTGTACGAGGACGACAAAGCTTTTGTGTTTTTAAAAAATAAATTTGATATAACTCGCCAGCAATACGACGAAATTAGCAAGAAAGCCAAGAGAAGTGGATGGACTGTTTGTGAGAGATTGAAGCCATCTCTATCAAATTGTAGAGTACTTTGTGTGGATCCTACTATTATAACTGAATGGGATGCTTTGGAGCGAGACGTACTTGGAGGAGTTAAGTGCTTAGGGATTTTCGTATGGCGTGGCATCGGTTTCGAAACTCGAACTTCATTTAGTGAAAAACATGTCAAAGTGTCTTCCAAAGAAATCCACTTTTTGCTCAAACCCAGTATCCCTTTGCTAAACGAAGCTGCTGAGTTCACTAAATCTTATCTCTCAGATGGCTATATTGCCGTTCAAGTCCGCGGTGAAAAAGTCATGATCCAACACAATCTTACAAGACTGAAAAAGTGCCTTCGCCTTCTAGTGAATGTTGTTGATAATGTTAAACAAACCTTTGGTATTTCTAAAGTTTTTCTTGCTACTGACATGTCGGATTTTGGATCAAGCTCTTGGAGCAGTTCTGTAAAACATAAGGATGTCGATGCTCACTCGATAAAATCGATCCATACCACTCTGGTTACACGAATTGGCGCTATGGTTTATAAGCCATCCTCTGGCTGGCAAACCCCGGATCGAGGGGCGATTTCTCTCGTGGAGTTATCGATAATTGCGCATGGGCAGCATTTGTTGACCGTTGGCACTGGATCTTTCCAAGAATGGGTGGTTGCTAAGTTCTTGGAAACTCATCGTGACAATTCTCGAGACCAGTGGTCGCTGACAAGACTTTGTTCTTCGCCATGGTAACCAAATCTCCGATAAATTGATGGTAAAGTCGGTGACCAGTGAAGAAGAAATGATTTCCCATGAACAAAGATTATTTATCAATGTTCTGCGACAACGACAGCAAAAGACATCATTTCACGAAATTAGAAACTGTATGCTTCATTTTAAAAATTTTTTCTCCGTAAATTGATACAAAATAAGTAGGTATTAAAAAGGCATGCTTTTGTCGAAAATTTTAATCTAAAGGCCAGTTCATACGGTCGATTTTTCCTGCAAGTTTTATATGTGAACGAGTAGGTTGACTGGCGAGTGCATTAGCAAAATTGTTGGACGAAGTATCTCGCCAGTTATCCACTCTACTACATCGTTCTACACGAGAAAAATCGCATCGAAAATCGCCCGTGTCAACTGGCCTTAAAGCACCTGCCAGATGATGCAATCACGCAGGCGGCAGGCGTTGGCTAACGCAACTAGTGTTCAACACCCATTGCCATGGCTTTCTACGTTGATACAAATCAGGGGCCAGGTCTTCAAAAGTTAGATAGCGTTATCCATGGGATAGTAAATTTTTCAACGTTCATAAAATCGGACAAACAATGCCGAAACTTCCATTTTAGTCAACGATATGAATGTTAGAGACTTGAATCTATCAATATCAGTCGTAATTTTAAGTTGTGACGACTAATGGAAATTTTTTCGAAGGCTAGAAAAAATCACTATTCAGTGGATAGCGCTATCCACCTCCCGAGCGACCTTTCCAGCAACCGGCCCCAGCTTGAAAGTCAAGCTGATCTGTATTAAATATTAGACTTTTTGAAAATACACGGTCTTTGTAGTGATCTACTTAAAAGCAGGTGCATTATCGCCACTCTGATTCAGTAAAGTTTTACATGAACGTCATTGTCTCTATTTAATGGCAAGCGAAATCTTTTGTTAGTTAGAATTAATCTGTGTCTTCAATGATCAAGAGCAAAAGTCGAAGAGGGTTATAGATATCAGTGTTTGAATGAAAACCGGACTTTAAATAAATGTAAGTTAGCAAAAAGTTATGCAATATACGTTTCAATGTACTCACATACACTATTACACTTAGTACTCTATCACGCATTATAAGGGGAGGGGGTGTCTTCATCAGGTCGAAGTGACTGTAGGTTACGTTTACACACAAACGGTTTCACGCAGTTACGACAACGAATGTACCCATTCAAAGACGAGTTTAGAGCCTGAAACTTCTGTAAAAGAGTATGATTAAAACGAACAATTTTAATGCAAGAAGTTTCAAGAGTAAACACGGCCCAATAATGGTTGATTTCGGCGTCGTGATTGTACAGACCCGGTCTCGCGTAAACGTGGCCTAAATTAAATCACTCTAGGAACAGACACTTGATTGTAGTGGCGATAAACGTTAGACTGTCAAACGCAACTCAGTTTTTCTGAATTGAGTTCATTTTATCAAGCAGAATAGTGATAGTGTGTGCTTGAAAAAACTAGATAGGAATGTTAAATCTTTGAGATGTGACTGTTGCTAACTTGCTAACACCATGCTATTCATTTTATGAAACCAGAGTAGCTCTAATATGTGATATTGTACCTAGTTGTCATCAACTGAGAGACGTTATATGGCAGTTACTATGTATGAAAATTTACCATTTATTGTACCTAGTTGTCAACTGAAAAACATTACATGGCGGTTAGTATGTATGAAAATTCCAAAACGTTATATAGTTTTATAAATAACCTTTCAAGGTCATGTAGTCAACTAACGACCCGGCATTTGCAAGTTGCGATCTGGCTGAGGCGTGACATGATTTTAACCGGCTAGGTTCCAGGTCGGCCGAGCAGCTAGACACGTGATAAATATGAACCAATCCTGGATCAGGTGTTCTTATGACGTCATATCTACCCGATGACACAAAGCTTGAGTAAAGTCGTACGTCTTCAAGGCCCCAGCCTTTAATGCTCAAATCGAAACCTCCGATTTTATTGATATCGTCACCATAAACGCAAACGATACCAAATCCGTACATTCTCCAAAAACCATGATCAATTTCCAAGTTCTCGTTATTAAATTGATACGAGTCGCTAGTACCCAAGTTTTTGCGCGACTTTACAGATATGGTTTGATTAAATTGACTAAATACCATCGGATAATAGACCCGCTTTCCTTTAAGAGTATTCAGTCGACATCTGTTCAAAAATTCTAAGTGGAATGCCAAGTCGACATCGCAGAAAAATAACAGCGAATCTGGATGAAAATGGCTGACTCCAAGTTGTAGTGCCAGGCCTCTTGAGAACTCACCTTTTACTGTCTGCCATATCACTTCAAAGTTGTAATATCTATCAGTGTAAATTTTCAAAAGGTTCTTGTGTTTTCCAGCGTGTGACACTTTTGGAAAATACATAACTAAGAGTCTAACTTTCTCGTTTCTAAGCAAAACAGTTTGTTCGAAGTTCAACAAGAACCGTTCAAAAGCCTCCAGTCTGCCAGCTAATGGTAGAATTATGTTAACATAAGGTTGAATAGTTTTGTCTGTAGTTCGCGAAGTGTAAATCAAGTTTCCAAACGGGAGTTGAGCGTGGGCCTGATAGTGTACATTGATAGGTAGTTTTCGCCTACTATATCCGATATGCTGGTACATTACCATTCGAAAATCGAAGATATACTGCAAGCCTTGCGTTGGCACCAGCCGTACGTATCCTAAATTGAGTTTGGAAAGCAATAGTTCACGAAATATGACTTTTCTAGCCTCCAAGTTTATTTGAGCTAAACTTTTACGTAAGGCAAAATTGAGCCCCATTTTCAACGAGTTATCAACGGCAATGGTCGGAGATTGTCTCACACTGAATAACTTTTTCGGGCTAAACAGTTCCCACTGTAATGTAGCATTTATTGGTACATTTTGATTCAAATCTTTCTTCGACTGTAACTTTGTGACTTCTGGCTTAGTTAATGTGGTTTGAGTAAGTTTTTTAAGATTTCGAATGATGTTGGTAGTTCTCGAAGAGCGATGTTGAACGGTCAATATTTTTTGAGTTAAGAAGTGTGTATGTATACGATACATATACGCTGGGTTCTTTATAGGATGTAATGTTATGGCATTTTGTACGGCTTTCGTATCCAGGTCCCAGTGGAATGCATTCGTTTGGCTCTGGTTGTGGTAAAATATCCATTGCATCTGGAAAAAAAAATATGTTACTGTCGTTCATCATATGTTGCGTTAAGTACACGAAGACAAGCTTTGCGTCAGGAAATTTGAAAAGTAAACCGCTTCTTTGCGTTATTCGTTATGTTCACCTATTAATGACTGGTATTTGCCATTACTGTCGACGGGATTAACGGCTTTTGCTCATAGCCTACCCAGGAAAAGGATTTTGCCCGTTTAGCAGCCCAAAAGTAAGATAGAAAAAATGCTGTTGCAAACAAAAAATGAAAAATAGACGAGTTACGTTGAGAAGTTCCAGCAGACATAATTTCACATACTTCTAACACTGAAATTACTATATCTCAGAGAACGATTCTGCAATAGAATTAAAACACTGTACCTCCTCCGAGGCAAGCTAAAGTCATCACAGCAATACTTTGCCCCGAATATATTGAAAAAAAAACAAGCTTATAATATCTGTTTACTCATAAGGTGGAACAGTTCGGGAACCCAAACATGTGACTATAATTTCAACTTGAAGATGCAATGAGTTTTTGTAGTTCATAGCAGTATCCTGTATCCTATTAGGACAAAATGCAACCATAAAACGACGGTATTGGATGGAAAGACAGTTATTAAAAGTTAAACAGGCAGATTCTGAAAATCACGATGAATCCTCACCTCATAAGCCCAGGTACAGGCAATTCCAACATGTCTCCTCACACATCGTCCAACTTCCACATCTTCATGAGAGGAAACCAAATGTTCCAGACAGTATTCCAAATGTGGTCCCAATTTCTTCAGCACACTTCGACTCATTATTATTCCAGGACCTCCCATGCAAAAATTATCGTTTGATTTAAGGCCCAGTCGACCTCTTTCGCTCGGCGTTCCCTGGCCTGCCTGCCCGATGAATAATTCTTCCGAACTATCAAATCCGCGTAAAAGTTCCTCCAACTTATCCGTGCGTACATAAACATCATCGTCACATCGCATAAACCACTCGTACTGATCAATAAAGTTATCATACATATATTTTAGCATCATTAGCGACTTTCTTTGAGGTGGATAACTATCATCGACTCCGCGTAAACTCACAACGGGCAATTTTTTATCATCAACGCTTTTATTTCCGGTGAAGAATTCCAACTTCCCCGGAACACTACTGCCCCAAGTTTTATACACAACAGAAGCTCTTGAATTGAGAAACTTTTCTGCAGTCATAATTCCCACAAAGAGTAGCTTTTTTGTGTCTACTTCTTGAAATAGTTCACGTGGTCTTGAATATATGACTCTGTGTGACATTTGTCGGATTGTAACGCAATGCCTAACCGCATTATATTCAAAAATGTCGCGAACCCAAGTTGATATACTATGTCCAATAAATACCCCCATTAGTACTATAAAAAGTTTAGTAATAGGCGAACGATTGTTCGCCAATATCCGAGTGATCTTCATAGCTACAACTTGTATTCACTGACAGAGTGTTGTATTTCAAAACATCTGTAGAATGTACGTACGCTGGCCATTTTCAGAATCCATTTTCCGGCTTCGCATTTGGCTAAATTTTAATCGCTGCGTTTTGTACTTCTTTCTATGTATCCTTGGTTCTTTCATGGTCCCCTGTAGGACGTGTTTCTTCTTGCTTTAGTTATCAACGATCCATTGTTTAGTTCAATGGGAGACATATTTATCTATCACACAATAACACGCATATCAAGCTGCTATACGACGAGATGAGCGGGTGGTTACCTTGTTCACGTAGTATATTGTTGACAGGTTGGTTTTGGTGTAGTATAAAAAGTGATAGAGCACACGTTGAATTTTTTTTCATCAGAATATTACTGTATGCAGCTATTTCAACGCTTGTTCACAAATAAAGATAATATAAATCAAGTCTGTATAAACTTACTGGTATTCTAATGCAACTACTGCTTTGCATTATTTGCACCTGCTCTCGGTCGAGTCTTTAAAATATGTATAGTCTGTATGGCTGTATCACTATGAACTACAGTTTCAACTTCAGCTTTGCAAAAGAGGAGATCTTAGTACCATAGGTTAAACTCAAGTCTGTGGACCATTAAAGTAATTATATCAGAAATGATAAGTCAGAGGGGAAATGGACAAATCCCATTATAGACCAAATTTCGATCCGGGCAAAAAGACTAACTTCGCAGGGATATATTTCCCGCATTTTACAACCTATAACGACCAAACTTGGCAATTTTACTACATCTAATATTTATCTAATATGTTCTTTTTAGCTGCAAGATAAATTTCACCGCTTCATTTTGCTTAGCTCGAAATTTTAATTTCAAATTTCATTAGTTACTTCGTACATATATCTGGCTGTACAACTGGTCAGGCTCTTGTCATTCATGACTATACAATAAAGAAATATGTCGTTTTTACCTAAAGTGCCGAAAAAAGTATTAATTTCCAATATTTCTTTCAGGAATCGTCTGGGAGAACTAGCTGGGGCCGGTTGCACGAAAGCTGAATAGCACAATATCCACTGGATAGTGATTTTTTTAAACATTCGTAGAATTTTCCATTGATGGTTATAAAACAAGATTAAGATTGCTATTCATAGATTAGAGGCCACCATGTTTAATTTCTTTGGCCGATTCTAATGTTTCTTCGCTTTTTGTCCAAGTTTGCAAAGGTTAAAAAAATCACTATCCACCAGATAGCGCTATCCACCTTTCGTACAACCGGCCCCTGGTAGACTTTGCAATTTGAAAATAATGATATTCGTCCCGTTTATTATTCAAATCACAGATTGGACATATGCGTAATTTTTAGTCGATATTACATATTCATCGATCTCAATATATGTGCGGATATCCTAAACCTTGTGACCGCTTGACGTTGTCTTACATTTTTGATTACAGACAAATACCTTCCACAATCCAAGCTCAGTTTTACAAGGTTTAAGATTCGCCATTTGGTATGCTGTTGCATCTGATCAGACTGATCTTTCCAAATGGTATTACATCTTTTACACAATTTATTTCTAATAGCATTAGCTAAATTATTGAAATAATATCACTTTTAGACTGAACCTTATTATTGCTCAACTAGGAATCAAAGAATGTTACACCCTTATGCCATATCTGAATGCACACATGAGCTGCCTTTCATGCTATTAGCGAAAGGAAGATAGTCTTTTAAAAGATGTAAACACATATAGCCCAGATAGCAATATGCAGTCGTTTCTGAGGGGAGATGACAACTTTTAGTCTGTGGTTCGGCTTGAATCAATCATAGCCAGTGATCATAGCCACTAGAAATCATAGGAAGCATTCCAGATCTTCTGTAGTTCCAAAACTATTTTTCCGGGCTCGCAAAGCATTGTGGCAACAGCTGTTGGATGTGTACTACAGAATATGAGACTTAAATATAAATCACTTTGAAACTTGAAATACGAACTACGAAGTGTTTTTCAGTTGATTACTGCAGTCGTTCCCAGGCCCAAACAGACTTTTAACACAGTTTGGCGATTTTTGGCTTATTTTAATCTTGGGCTTGGCTCATTTTTGTCACCCTGGGGCCGGTAGTTCTAAAGTGGGTTAGCAACTAAAGGTTTACATTTGATCCACTGTTTTTATTCCCCCATTTTGAAGAACTGTTTATTTTGAAACTTGAGAGATTAAACTGCTCATTAAGGGAATCAGTTTGAGCAAAGACTTTATCAAAAATTTAACTTCAACGAATTTCAAATCAAGGTTGAAGTTGTACATTAACCCAGGATTAAGCTTATCCACCTTTGAACACTGCCCTCTGGGGCCAGTTGTATAAAACTACGTTTTATGTGCGATTTTGTGGTTAAAAAGTAGTTAAATATTGAATAGGACTAAAGTAAACTTTAACGAAGGTTTTATACAACCAGCCTGTGGTTGCATATCGGTCACTGATATCGGTGGTGCCAACCTGGCAACCTTGCCTGGCAACCCTGTTCATTCCGAGTGATTTTCGACTCTAGTGGGCTCTTGTTTTCAAACAAGATGGCGGCTTTGCAAGGAGTGAAAGTGCTCGAGTTTGCTGGGCTAGCTCCTGTGCCATACACAGGAATGATTCTTGCAGACTTTGGCGCTTCTGTTACTCGCGTAGACCGAGTAAAAGCGGCAGCAAATACGTTGGACCGTTTGGGCAGAGGAAAGCGTTCTGTTGCTATTAACTTACAAAATAGCAAGGGTATTGAAGCGGTCAAGAGATTGTCACTGAATTCTGACGTACTTATTGAACCATTTCGGCCTGGTGTGATGGAAAAGTTAGGACTTGGTCCAGATATATTAATGAAAGAAAACCCAAGGCTGATATATGCTAGGCTGACAGGTAAGCCGAGCAGTGTATTTTGCATTGTGAGAAATACAGGTATAGACATCAGGTGTAATAATTATATGTATGATTTTAGCATATTATGAGCGTGTAAAACATCCAATAATTACGGCATGAAACATTATTTTTTATGTTTTGTCGCAATTGTGCGATCTATATGCGATTTGCAATGTCAGCACAGTTCATTGGTATAATTTGACGTTAATACATGGGATATTGTTTTGTGGTTTTTGCCATGTTGAAACTTAGGAGTACCAGGTGCTCAGCAGATAATTTTACCCCATTTATCTTTAAAGAATAAATAGCAGTATAGCGTTGCTCTTTTAATTCCACTACATGCACGGATCAAAAAGTTTTCCAAAATTTGGTAAACAAAGGGTATGTAATCTATAGTCTGTACAATAATATCTCCTTAAATTTTTGTAACTTGCATTCACTCCTGAATGACAAATTTGCCTCTTTGACTTCCTTTGTATCAGTAAATTTACAGACAGGGATTAATCAATTTTTAATAGAAATATCCACTGTAGGTTTTGGTCAACAAGGACCTTTGGGAGCTAGAGCAGGTCATGACATCAACTATGTAGGCTTGTCAGGAGTTTTATCAATGATTGGTCGTCATGGTGAAAAACCTATTCCACCATTAAATATTCTTGCCGACTTTGCTGGTGGAGGTTTGATGTGTAGTTTTGGCATAATGATGGCATTGTTTGAGAGAACTAAGTCTGGGAAAGGACAAGTAATTGATGCTTCTATGGTAATATTTACAAGTTTTTCGTATGGTATTATCTTCAGCTTCTCGGCTTAGTTTTGGCACTATCACACAACTACTATTACTAAGAGCAGTTTGTAGATTAAATTTGCTTGCTGTAAAAGCTTTAACCCTCTTTAGTGCTACTATGATGCCGGTACAAAACTTTTCTGGCATAAGTCACCACAGTGTGTGTCTGTTCATATGCTACCGGCATAGTTTTGTCTGATCAATTTCATTTATTCAATTTTTGTAAATTCTTGGTATTAAACCTGTGCTGTTTAGTGCAGTGCATTAACACAACATTTACGTTTCACCTATTAAAAGTTTATTGAACTATCTCAGCTGCGTTTATAGGGGGCTTTGATGGCACAATCACTAGGACATGCGCCTTTCACCCGTGAGGTTGGGAATTCCATTCTCAGCACAAACTAAACTTTTTCATGTGAAAAGAGTTCATCAGCTGTAGACCCTGCCGAATGTCATACGACTTCCCCAGGCACTCCAGTTCCCTCCAACAGGAAACTTGACAGGGTGGGCTAGAATAAACAGATTAGGAAAGTAATGATTGATTGTTGTAAATAAAAAAATAGACAGTCTAGGGTAATATAAATATGCATACTGTGTACATTAGAAAATCATTGCAAATAGTAATGTAATTCAGCTCATGTCTGAGCTGAATTCATTCAGTACCTGTCTGTCTAAGTGAAGCAATAGAGCGTATACAAAGAAGAGTAACCTCGATAATGTTCCCTGGGCTTTCATACGGTGAACGATTGGAAAGAGCTAACTTGATAACACTTGATGAGCGCCGTCGCAAAGCCTG
>JAOBYK010389903.1:0-15923 GCA_025434845.1 Phenganax subtilis
TTCAAACACTTCTGAAAATTAAATCAGTACGACAGTTCCTAAAATTAAATACTTCAACATTCAAAGTGACAAGTCAGTTATGAAGCAATATTGCAAAGCTCTTCCTTAAGCATGTTCATCAGCGTTTGCCGGTAGAAACTTTGCACTATCCTTGGATCCCTAGTTTTGTTAGTTACAACCGCGCGAAAACCTGACTTATATAAGCAAAAAGGTACACTATTTGTTTGGTTATTTCATCTCTCATTCTGTAGCTGGCATTGTTGAAAGCGATGACGTCACCATCATCAATGGAGAGTTGAACAAAGCCTACAATTATTCACAAAATGTAAGGGACTAATTACTAATTATAATTCTCTATGTTTTGCTTAGACTTACCTTGTGGCTTTTATCGTTAAAACACTTGCTCAGATTTTCAAACTTCAGTAGAAAATTCTCCCGCCAAGGTTTAGCGTGCCACTTTTATTCAGTTCAGTGGTTGTATGACAGTAACATTATATTGCATCTTTTCAGACCGCTATGTTGCTAGATTCTGTGAAACGAAACAGATACCCCGAAGAAAAGGTACTTATAAATATTCGAAAATTTGTATTTCAAGACCTTGGTTATCTGTGTGCTACTCTTACAGGTTATTACACCCCCCTGAAATGTATAAAATAATTAATATTTCAGGGGGGTGAAATGCTTTTCATCTGGGATCATATTTTAGAATACAATCAGTATTTCGTTTCTAGGCGAGTGTAGAAGACCAGAAACAGTTGGTACCTCAACCCCCTCTACAGAAACCGAAGCTGCCTTTACCACCACCAAAACAAACTGCATTGTCCCAAGCTAGACTAGTGAGTGCTTGTGTTTAGTGTGCATATCGTGGTCAGGGATTGTACTTATTGTCGATATTTGAGTGATTTAAAGGATTATAATATATTTTCTTATGAAAAAAACTTTCTCTTTATTGATTCTAAGTGTCTATATCAAGGGCAGGGATTGTCCATAGTTTTTGATTCTTGAGTCATTTAAAGAGCAATTGCAATATATCTTTTTATAAAAAAAATTCGTCTTCATTGATTTTAAGTGTCTGTATCAAGGGCAGGGATTGTCCATATTTATAGTATTTAAGTCATTAAAAGAAGAACTGCATTCTATCTCTTTAAGTTAAACTTCATCTTCATTGAAACAAAGTGTCTTATCATAGTGAGAGATTGTTCATATCTATCATTGAGTAATATAAAGAGAATTTACATTACATCATCTCATGACAGACTTCATCTTCGTGACGTTTTTGCTTCGAAAACGTTGTTCGGTGTGAATTTTATTTAGAACGGAACTCGTAATCGACCATTAACAGCCAGCGAAGTCGTATGTAAAACTTCGTCGAAGAAAGGCAAACAACGTCCTCGGAGTGCCAGAAGAAGGCATTCTGAAGATGTGTCCGTTAAACCACTGTGTTGGAAACCAAACTCACAGAATAGCAGTGGAAACCTGATTCCTGATAGTAAGTCTAGATAATTTGGTGATATTGACCATAGTCATTGAGAAATGGTTTGGGAAGTTGATGAAAGTAAAAATCTTTTTGTTCGTGTTTGTTTAAATTGTTTTATTCCCCGTTTTCTCGGCAGTTCCTCGTGTCGTTAGTAGAGAGAGTGAGGCGCCAGTCGCTCAAAGACAAGTGTTTTATACAGAAATAGGAAACAATGTTGGTAAGCTATAGTTTATGTAATGTCTTTAGTCATTGTCGTTGGCGATATATGGTTTTGACATGTGACCATGCAAAGTATGTGGTCTATCTTTTTGTATATGTTTTTGAGGTCGGCTTTCTTATTAACATGTATTTTCATATTCCAGGTGCAATTTTCAAAGACTATTCGAGTGTTCTTGAAGATAAGAAAAGTATTCGAAAACCAAGAAATGTTTACATTCCTAGTAAAGATGAGAATTTGTCTAGTCGAGAGGTATTGCTTTATAGAGCGATCCGTTTTAGCACCACTGTAAGGCTAATTCCCGGTAAATCGTTAAGACGACAAGATGTGGGTTTCAGAAAACCGTATTGAGCTATGATAAATGGTGAAATTCAGAAATATACTGCGGAATTTAACTTGCTGTTTCATTTTGCAGTGGATGAGAAAGTATAGCATATCGAAGTTAAAGTTAGATTTGAACCAAATCGCTGGCGGAACTGAATGTTCGCATTCGAAAAGTAAAGTGTTCACGCTTAACAAGTCCGTCCCGGCAAGGTAAGTTCTTGTTTTTTCCAAGACTTCATATAAAGGGCTTTAGATTTTAATGCGAATACAGATGCGACTTATAAAGTGGTGGCTCTACTTAGCTGCTTTAGTGTGACTAACAGGATTACAGTAAAATATTAATGACAAAGTAGGGCGCTCTGAGGTGTATTGGTAGTCAAGGAATTAACAAGAAGAATTGGCAGATAGTTGAGTTAACCGTCAAGGCCCAAACAGACCGCACACGATTCCATAAAGCGGCACGAATTTCAGTTTTAAAACTAGAATTAACAGTCAGTGCAGAGGAATCTTTCAAGATATGCAGCCTAAACTGCTAAATATGTTAAATCGCCTCCGAAAACTTGAAAAACATACAACATGCAGGATTAAAGTTATAATTTGAAATTCTGGTGGTGTTACCAAACTGCGTTCGTTATGTGTTGCACTATAAGATACGGACGTTCCACCTTGCCAAGTAAAATCGCCTCGCGTTAGACAGAGTAGCCATACATTAGCGCCAAGTATTGCTACTTACTGGTTTAATTCGTCGATATTTACTATTAGGTACTGTGACATCTTTCCAACAATTAAAGTTAAGGTAAAAATATTTAAAGTTGTTTGCCTCGTCGGCGTATCAAAAATGCTGTTTGATTAGTAAATGCTCATATATTATGTTTTTTCTTTAGGGAGCAATGAAACATCTTCGACTGACCTCTCGTGAACTGGAAGAATATGAAGATGAAGTTGAGAAAGTTATGAAACGATACGTGAAGCGACTTCAGTGGTTAATGAGCGGTAAGTTAGGATAATTTGGATAGGGGGAGGTATAAATTGGGACAATGAAGAATGCACATGGTTAAATTGGGATGAATTTGTTTTGTTTAGGAAGTAGACGTATATTTGGAACCATTGTCGAAAAAAAAGTATGATATTGTTTATTTTGAGTGGGAAATTATAGCTAGTTGCGTTCATCTGGGGCCTCTTTCGAGGTCAGGGATTATACATATTGATATTATTTAAGTAATTTAATGAAGAATTGCAAAACATGTCTTCTTTTGCAAAAACTTCATCTTCATTGTGTTAAAATGTCTCTATTGAGGCCAGGGATTGCACATATTTATTATATTTGAGTCATTTAAAGAAGAATTGTAATATATCTTCTTATGCAAAACTTCATCTTCATTGATATAAAGTGTCTTTATCAAGGTCAGGGATTGTACATATGTATAATATTTGAGCTGTTTAAAGAGGAGTTGTTATACATTTTTTTATGCAAACACTCCATCTTCATTTACTTTCCTCTTAGGTTGTTATTGTGGTGGATACGTCTGCCTCAATGCATACCAGTATGTATGAGATTCAATCCCAACTCACTGGACTCATTTGGGAACAATTAAGAGAACTAAATATTATGTAAGCGTGCTTTAACTTGTCCTGGCCATCACCTTGCCTTTACATCATAGTCAGACGATGCCCTAACAATGCTTGCAGTTTAAATATGTTTTATTGCATCCTTCAGGTTCAACATAGTGCAATGTTCAAATGAGCCCACGTTATGGCGATCTCGCATGTCAGCGGCATCTGAGGAAAATTGTGAGGAAGCTGTGGAATGGATTAAGACACTCAAAGCATCTGGCAATGCTTGTACACTTGAAGCTCTACAGGTTTGCTTGCTTGCTTGTTTGTTTGTTTGCTTATTTGTTCGTTTGCTTTCTTGCTTATATGTCTGTTGTTTAATATTTTGCTTCCTCGTAAACTACCAATTGCTCAATTTGACCTAAAATTCTTGATGTTTTCAAAGGTTG
Organism: Phenganax subtilis; assembly: GCA_025434845.1. Classification (NCBI taxonomy): domain Eukaryota; kingdom Metazoa; phylum Cnidaria; class Anthozoa; order Malacalcyonacea; family Clavulariidae; genus Phenganax; species Phenganax subtilis. Next base: position 4,022 of record JAOBYK010389903.1, read on the forward strand.
CTTTTCAAGATCCAGATATACAAGGTATCTATCTTTTAACGGATGGCAAACTTGTAAGTATTTGCTTTGTTTGTGCAAAAGTTCTTTATTGTCACCGATTTTGACTATTTTGAATTATTAACATCGCCAGTCGCAAATTACTTTGGTCTAGTGCATTGAAATGAAGTTGCAATTCACCGCTCAACAACAAGCATATACTCTATAAACACTGATTATCATATTTCGCAGGATACGAGTACAACAATGGTACTTCGTGAAATAGCAAAACTGAACAATGCGAGACAAGTTCGGATTCACACGATATCATTCAACTGTGATGATAGGTAAGAGAAATGGAACAAAATTTACACGATTTAGCCGAAATAGCAAGCTCTGTAAGCTTGCTTTGTAATAACTCTCGTTTTTGCTTGTTTGTTTATTTGCTTGTGTGTTCGTTTCTATTGCTCAGTTGCTATATTTCATTATTACATATGTTATCGTAATTATCATGTATCTCTGCTTCTGTTAATTGTCATTCCCTAGTGCTGCGAATAAATTTCTTCAATTACTGGCAGCTCAAACAGGAGGAAGGTAGGAAACTGTGAAAAATCGATAAAATGACAACAGACTTGTTCTTCGTACACAAGGTCAAGTGAACTCGTCAAGAAACTTGTCAGAGAAAACTTATCCGTCGTACATACGAGCATATCAATTGGTTAAGAAAAGTTGTCGGTAAACACTTGCTCGAATCTAAATAGGATTTCTGACGATTTTTTCTCGTTCAGTAATGTAATTTTTGTCCATTCCTTTTTCAGGTTTCATCGGAGTCAGTCTGAAGCAGCTGGTCATTTGCTGGCTCATAGATTGCTGACTGAAAAAGTTCGCGCGGACGAGGTAACTTTCGTAGCTAAGCAAGAGTTTGTTTGAATTTAGAAAAATTTCTAATGCCTTGTACACACGACTAGGCTATAGAGATGCTACTTCATGTAATACATTTCTTTAGGCGCTTACAATCCCGGTTTTTGATGGTGATGACTTACGGCGTCTAGTTAGTGAAATCACTGTGTGCAGGAAGTTTTTGTTGCAGGCAAGATCATACAGGTAAATACTGTCCCTTCATAATTGATCAAACTGACGAATAAATTACATTTCGCCGTTGTCTGTTCAGAAATAGATACACAAATGACGTCACTTTTTGTTCTTACCACGTTATGACGTCTTCTTTGTATTTATTTCCGAACGGAAAACGGCTAAATGCAATCTAATTGTTTTTTATGATGAAAAAAAATTATCAAATGAAAAAATCCCAGCTAATTTTACGGAAACAGAATGAAATTCCGCAGACTGACGTCATCCGTGTGTCTGTTCAGTAACAGATCACGGCTCTCGACCAATCGAAATGCATAAAGTACTTTGATTATTATATAAACTTTATTCAATTTAAGATTTGTCCAAACTGCGTCGAAGTCGACTGTTTATTAATATGATGTGTTCTAGGGCATTGGTTCAAGAATACTCTCAGATGGATAAAAAGTTGAACCAGTCACAACATTTTATTACGACGGGTAAGAAATTAACTTAGGACGAAACTGAATTAGAGAGAGCAGCAGATAATTGACTGCAAAAATCTAGAAGAAATTCCCCTCTGGCATTTAAAATGACAATTATGTCAGTCCCAATACGAGGTTAGCATTTAGTTTAATGATTTGTTCAAGAATGTTATGTAATTTAGATAAGTTTTATCTTTTAATGATGCAGCTATGTATGTTGTAGCTGATGTAATATTTGTATGTAATTTATACCGCGGCCCTAAAAATAATAATAATTTAAAAATAATTATAATAATTATAATAATTAGAAATAATTATAGTAATTTTAACATTAATTATAATATTTATAATAATTATGTCGAATTGTGTGACATTTATTGTCATCAATTTATTTTGCAGGTACGTCGAAAACTACCAAGATATCTCTAGGTAACCCCACTTCAAACGAAGTCTTGGCGAAATAACGTAATGTAGTAATTTATAATATTTTATGTATATACAAGAGGTGGTGGTTAACTTGCAGTTATCATGAGAAAATACATGAAGAACACAGAAGAAATTTAGAAAAAGTGTGATTTGGTAATTGCTTTATGCGGCTTGTTTGCTGTTAAAACAAGGAAACAAGCCAAAATTGTTGCTAGGAAAGGAAAAAAAGCCTTACATATTTGACCGAAGCAAAATTAAAATTTAAACTATTCGTTTGGGGAGGATGTGGATGAAATGTTTAGTTGACATGCGCGCTCATCTCGTGTAATTTTGCACCCTGATAATCGCAACAGCATTGTAATTATATATAACCCAAAGTAAGATCAATGAAGAGTTGGTGAAGACGTTTCAACATTTAAAATTCACGTTTATGCATTTTTTTGTAAGCCCTACTGCTGATTTGCAGATGGGCTGTTGTCACCATGAAAGTGATATTGGTAGTGCTTATAGTAACTGTATCAAACTGGACATGGAAAACATTGTGTACTAATACTAGTAAGTTGAACCGATGCCGAATTTATTTGTACGAAGTTGAAGTTCATTTCATTTCCGTAAAATTTTGTAAAATATCATTGAAATCGCTTTGAAGTTTTATACTGCATCAATAGTGCACTCATGGGTAACTGCATGACATGCGCACTTGCGTAGTATTCTGCACCACGATAATTGCCGCAGCTGTTTGTATTTATAAACATTAAGTACCTTCAGCGACGTTACACGGTGAAGACATAGTCTATTGGAAATATAATTTTTGTGAGTCCTTTCTACTTTGTGTGGGATGGACTGTTTGCCAGTTGTAATTTTAATCTTTCACGTCGAATACACGTAGAACATTGTGGTGATATTGTAATAAGGAAGGAAATATTTCAAATAAACAGTTTTGTTGTACCTATTCAAAGTAACTTTAATAACAGCACTAGGCTGCGTATGACTTCTAACTAAGATGTATATTACAGCTCTAGTTCTCCTATACCATACTAAGTCAGCATTGGATTGGTAAATCGGGTAGATAAAACCCTTTTGATTGGTTCACTTGTTTTTGTAACTCTTAAAACACCATTTCAAGACAAAATCATATATCTGCACGAATATTTTATTAGTGTTGTAGATACACCGTAATTCCTCTGCGTAAAATGGCATCGAAATATGCTCGGTGATTGGTTAGTTCCGTCTGGTTCTATCCATTGAGGTTCATCTCATTATGACGTCACAGTTCATTCACCAAAAATGGGGAAAAAATGGCGGAAAGGGGTTTAAATTTTGAAAACATATCTTGTTTTTCATGCTAAATTTCGGCTTAATGTCGGCAAAATAGCAATGTGAGGCGTTAGAAAACGAACGCGTATGGCCCGGCGAAAGTCTCCCATCAAAAGAAAGCCCAATTCAGCCAAAAAAACGCCGGAAAAAGAAAAAACTGAAGTTCATAGCAGTGCGGAAAAATTTAGCCCTCGCCGATCCAGCAGGTTTGTAGTTTCTATGTATAACTTGTCAATTTTATTAGATGTTTTGGTAATGTATTTTAAACTGAAATAATCAGTAGAATAAGTACAGACCATATTTATTGAAGTTAACTTCGTGTAAAGATTACCGTCAAATGATTTATCGTGGCAGTATATGAACGCAGCTTTTGATCAACGTTTGATTGAAAAAAAGGCCTAAAACACTTAGAATATCAACAGGAACTTATGATCATGTAAATTCAATAAAGTTGCGTGAATAAATCGTTATTTTCAAATATTCAAAGTTCCCTGTCGCCGATCATCAGCGATCCTCATTGTTAGCGGTAACTGAAAAGTAACATTCTCTGTTTATTGGAATTCATTTTCTCCTTCAATGATCAACGACAAATATCGCATGAGTATCGCCGACCATCGGCGATGTATGAGGACCAGGCTTCTGGAACAGTACAACGTTTCAACGGCTATAATTCTCTCAGGCTGTCTGGAAAGTCAGAATCGGACGATGGAGAGATTGCTTATGTGCGATCGATACTAGGAAAAAAAGAGAAAGCGAGAAAAGATGTTGCTATAGACGCATCTAGTGTTGCAAGTGAATCAGCTACAAGTACAGACATGGCCCGCTCGTATGGCAAATATCAGAAGTTAAAAGATACTCCCGATCATTTGTATGGTATGTTTGTACATTGAATGTGTACGAAACAAACACGTCTTTTGTCAAGTTCCTGTTGTGATCGTTCGTGCGCATAACTATCGTTAGCTCTTTAAAGCTGGTTTTCATCTGGGGCCGGTTGTTCGTACGCCGTTTAGCTTAAACGGTGGATAAGTCAGAATTCAAAAACACTCCCACACATTTTCTAAAACTTTCAAATCAAATCTTATGCAATTAAACCATAGCTAAATAAATAATTATTGTATTCAGTTGATAAACTTTCAATTTCGTTGTTAGTAGAATGCATAAATGTGATTTCTAATTTGAACTTATCCACCGTTTAAGCTAAACGGCGTACGAACAACTGGCCCCCGGCTTGCTGTTTTCAGCTTTAGCTATGAAAATCTCGAAAGAAAGTTGACAACAACAACAACAACAATAGCTAAAGATACTAACCAAGCAAACTATGATTGTTTGTCGCCAGAACATGTTCATAGCGAGTGCTGCTTGATTTAATACTTCGTTTCTTATTACAGGTCTTGATGGACGATTCGTGCCTTCAGGATCAGGTATAGATTAATGAATGAAACCAAACCACAGATTAAAAACTATACAGATATTCAACTCCCCCACGTTTTTCATGGCCGCCATATAGCTAGTGAATGCCCTGAAAAAAGGCATTCACCCTCATCGATCACAAGGATTTCAGGTGGCGCTCGGGGGTGACGGTCTTTGTTTAGGGGCATTTGTTAGCAACACGAGGGACAAAGAAAAGGACTACGCCAAAATCATAGGCTTCATGCCTGAGTCGGACATCTGTATAGTCGTTTATATATCACCAGGCTCTCGATGAGAATTTCATGATGTTCGTTTTTATTAGACGAAGATGAGGATGTTGACGTGGGGGGATTGTCTGATGAAAATTTCAACAATCAGCATTTTGTAAGTCTTATTTTGTTAGTTGCCGGTGAAGAAAATTATCTGCAGGACATAAACACACAGGAATAATTTCTTTGTCTTCTGAGTTCTGGTTTGGAACTAATGATTTTAATACAAAGAAAAGCTTTTTGTACATTCCTATTCTCCGAATACTTTTTGCAAGGCATTGGTTCGAAAGGCTCGATTATTATTTCTTGCAGCTACGAAAAAAACTCGGGCGTCTTGTTCGCAAATATTGGAAAAGTGCTTTCTGCGGATTTCTTCTTGTTTTATTTACTGGCATATTGACTGCATTCCTGGTGCAAGGTATGGGCATATCTGGTGACTCCATTGTCTTTATGAATATCCGGGATTTTACAAATATATAATATTTTAGTCATTTAGAGAAGAATTGTAATATATCTTCTTATGCAAAAACATCATCTTCGTTGGTTTAAAGTGTCTATATCAAGGTCAGGGATTGTAGATATTTATAATATGAGTAATTTAACAAGAGTTGCGTTATATCTTCTTGTGTTAAAACGCCGTAGATTTAAATTGTTTAACTTGTCGATGTCTTGTTTCACATCTATTTCAGTTTATACCACAACTGAACTATCGAAACATCCTGTAAGTAGTTGCTTTCAAACGCAAACAGGGACATTTTCAGTTTAGGGGAGGCATTCAGTCTTTGAGTATCTTTTATGCTTCATTGTTATATCTAGGATGTAGATCAAAGTTCTGAAGCGTTGAGAAAAATCGAAGAAAAAGTGGATAGATTGTCATCAATACTGCAAATGTTAGCTAACAATTCAGGTAAACTTACACCTCGTAAATTGGAAAAAGGCGCAAGCTAACAATGAAAAGCAACATAAAAACTCATATTTCGTAACAATAAAAAATTTTTAATATTTTAGATCCATCGTTGGCTAACAAGTCACTTTCTGAAAAGGTGGGTCGAATATACTGAATGTTTTTTGTACCCTAAAGCCTAGTTCTCATTCATCGCAATCCGTCGCCGACGATCGGCAACGGTTATCGCAGATGGTCGCCGATGCACGTTCTCATAAATGTTTTCAAGCAGCTAGAAGTCGGCGATGATCGGCGATGATCACAAGAAACAAACTTTTTTGTTTCCCGCGATTGCATCGCCGATGGTCGGCGACAATTGAGGAAAATCGGAGGAAAATCATAAATCACAAGTGGTCGCCGACGTCACAAAACCCGCCATCGCCGATGGTTTGCGATGAATGAGAACTAGGCTTAAATAGCTTAGTCTACTTTAACACTAAGTTTCGGTACCTATTGCCACATATGTTGTTCTTTTAGACTGTTCAAAATATTGTCCAGGCCGCGTTGCACAGATACAATGCAGATAAAGTGGGAATGGCCGATTTCGCTTTGGAATCGTCGGGTATATATGCACGAATAGTTCTCAAAGCTGCTAGTTTCCAGTCAACGTTACTCATCTCAAAATGAAGACGAACAGAGATAGCCAAAATTTAGCTAGGCCTAATTTAAAGAAATCTCTCTCCTATTTTCTCTTATCAAGGAGCACAGATTCGTGATGGTTACCATAGTGATACTTACGATGTTGGTGCAGCTAGACTTGTCGTATTTGGTGTTCCGCTCTGGTTGGATGTTAAACCTCCTAGGGTCATTATACAAGTAAGACATTCCTACCATGATAAATTAAGGGATTTAGTTCTCGGTCTAATTTTGTTGTGTCATTTGCCCTTCATTCTATTTCTAACAGCCTGACAACAGTCCTGGTAATTGTTGGGCTTTCAAAGGTGAACAAGGATATGTTGTCATCAAAGTAAGGATTCTTGGTTATAATTACTTTCCCTTAAACAGGATTGGGGTAGTGAGCCAATTAAGTACTCAGTAAGCTTGCTGACAGCTAACAAATATAGTGAATTGATTGATTGTATGACTATTAAGAAATATTTGTTGGTCGCAAAATCGCAACCAAGTGAAATCTTCAAGAAAGTTGTCTAGGAAAACTTTTTCTTCGTATACGTAAGCGATTGAACTCTTCAAGAAACTTGTCGTGGAAAACTTGTTGATCGTACACACGAGCAATTGAACTCGTCAAGAATATTGTGGAGGAAAACTTGTTCGACGTCTACACGAGCAAGTGAACTTATCAAGAAACTTGTCAAGGAAAATTTTTCCTCGAGCACACTAACAAGTGAACTCGCCTTGAGAAATTTGTATTCATTTTTGCATCTTCGTTTTAGCTATCGAAAATGCTTATACCGACTGCGTTCAGTTTGGAACACATCCCTAAATTATTATCTCCAACTGGGGATGGACGAATACCTAGTGCTCCAAAAGAATTTTCTGTTTGGGTACGTCTTGTAATAAATTCCTTGCAGATTGTGAAGCCATTGTCCTTGGAGATAAGGTTTTGGAAACTTTATCAAAGCCTTTTTCATTCTCTCATTTAAGGCATGGCATGACCCCGATGGAAAAGAACGTGTACAATTAGGGAAATATATTTTTGATAGCGAAGCAGATTTTTTGCAAACATTCAAAGTTCAAGTAAGTGGCATACAGTGTTATTGAATTTGCTGACCAACTTCGAAATTCAGTAATGTTTTGATGACTTTTTTCTAGTGATCATACACAGTAATTTGAGTATTAACATTTTTTCGATCATAGAGTGTCCAAAATTCCAATGCTGTCAAGTACATTGAACTTCGCATATTAAGTAACCATGGAAACCCAGAGTACACGTGTGTATACAGATTCCGTGTCCATGGCAATCCTCAGCAGTCATGAAATGTTCGACCAAAACAACAACAAAAGCAAATACACTGTGTGGCATTTGAAAATGCATAACAGAGACTAGTCCATTGCAGTGATGGATATGTTATAATCTCTGTATATTAGACATGGCACATTGTAAATGACTGATTTGTAAATTGTAAATACAGTTGTGATAACGCCTTCTAGGTAAATTTCTGCGTGTTTGCTTGCTTCACTATTTGAATTAATTCTTTAAATCTGGTAATTCTCAATCTGAGGAATAAAATCTTCTGGCGTTCGACAGAGTAGAAGACTCAAATAGAACCAGTCGAGGCTCCCGTGACGTCACGTAAAGGAGCCTGACGTCATACGTGACGTCAGAGACATGAGCAGAATTTAAAATTTCAAAAAGTTGTGACATTAATATTCAAGATGGAGACAAATTTTTGTGGAAAAAGAGTGCTTGTAACCGGCGCTGGAAAGGGTAAACTATCATGCTATTTTTCACAAATAATCTTCCTATACCTTCTTTTATATATAGCACTAGTTTTAAATTGCATGTTTGCTGTATTTTGCGCAGGAATAGGTCGTGAATTGGCCAAAACTTTGGTGAAATATGGCGCCGAAGTGATAGCTTTGTCAAGGACGCAAGCAGATTTAGACTCCCTACGAGAAGAAGTATGCTGTATAATGTTGTTTTGTAGCTTTTTAATCGTTATCAATTATGCTTTTAGACGAAAAATATGTTTGCAAAGGCGTTTTTCTGAAAGTTCAAACGTATAACGGGAAAGGAGGGGGGGGGGGGGAGAGGGATTTTCATTATTGGGTTATACCCTACTATTTCGCGCATAAACATGAAGTGAAATTGTGTTCAAGTCTGACATCATTCGAACGAACTGAGCCATGAGAACTGCTATTCATAATTCATGCCAATGTATGAAACCATAACAAAATCTTGTGTTTTCTTGTATTTTATTGGTGTTAAAATGCAAAGTATTGTTTTTATTATAATAACACGATTATATACACATACATTATACACATATTGTTATACAGGTATACAGTGTTGCTGTTATTGTTATTGTTACCCATGTTATTGTATATTTCATGTTTCATTGTCTGAAGTAAGATTACAATTATTTTATGTCGCAATTGTTTATTTGACGCAGGTTCCCCAAATCCAAACAGTTTGTCTAGATTTGAATGATTTTTCAAAAGCAAGAAATACTCTATCATCACTTGGTGACATTCATCTTCTTGTTAATAACGCAGCTGTGGGAATATTGGAACCATTTCTTGAAGTAACTGAAGAAGCTTTTGACTTGTAAGTGCTGTTGGGGTGCTTGTCATGGTTCTTGTTGTGGAGGAGCTGATCAGAAACTATATTGAATAATGGATTATGACACACTCATTATGACTTTTTTTTATTGACAGGTCATTTAATGTCAATCTTAAAGCTGCTTTATTTGTCGCTCAGGTAAAACAATTGTAGCAATTTACGAGCAGAAGTGTCATTCTGATTAGAAAAATTGTCTGGTGTTCGACACTTTGAAATGAAACGCATAAGCTGGGAAAATCAACCCATTGCATAATAGACAGAATTTTAACTTAGACAAAGATATTAACAAGGACCATTTTGAAATTTATAAAATTGCAAAGATGTTCAGAAAGTGCTGTTAAGTGTATAGCCATGTGACATTCATGAATAATTGGTTTTCCACAATGTGGGTGGGTTAGGGCCAAAATGGAAAATTCTTTTTAATTTCTGTCTGTTTTAGTGTACTTGCTCATTGGTTTTAAAGCGTAATGTTTTGGCTTGTGCGTGGTATTAAGACCATGCAGATAGAGCTTCTATTAAAATTTGTTTACATCAGGGGCTCTGAGAGGATGAGAATGAGGTTGCAAAATGAGGGGTGAAGGCATATCAGTTTTATTGCTTGTGGTACTTTACCGCAAATGTCACGAACAAGTGCAGTCAACTGCGGAGATAATACTGCCTTCAAGGCTGAGCCACCCAGTGGGTATGGTGCATGCTTTTCCCCATCCATGAATATAGATAGTTCTGCTTAAAAAAAGACTGAATGGTGTTTTAACAAATACATTTATATAATAAACTTGTATCAAAAAATTGATCATAGTCAAAAAAGTTTACAAATAACAATAAATATTAATAATTACGTTAAAGTATTCAGTAATAAATATCCACTCCGCCTGTCGTTCGGAGTGTTAATCAAAGCTCTCACGAGTCCCTTTTCTTGCCAAAACAGCAAGTGAAGAGTCGCATGACTCGACGGCGTAAAGACTTTTTCGTTTTCTGAGGACTTGCACTTGAGGTCTTCGTTGCGAATTCATCGTGAAACATTTCACATTGGTGTTCTATTTCAACAGAAATGATCGAATCATTTTGTCCAATGGCGTCTCTCAGCAGTAGTACATCGTTGCTGGGCGTTGAAATTGTTTGTTTATGACTGTCATCGTCGTTCTTAACAATCTCGTGAGCGTCGCATTCCCATTTTTGGCAATCTGTCATAAAACATTGCTTTAGAATATCAGTCACTCACTAAAACAGTCAGGTCTAATGGGAACGTCAAGTTTTCCATGTGCTGGATGAAACAGTAAATTCGCGAGAATTCTTCATAAAATATTTCGTTCTGTGCTTGGGGACTGATTTTCCCATATATCTTACACTTGCAGTACAAACAATTCACATACCTGTAGAATCGTCGAATGGCGATTCTAGGTCGCCTTTCACCTTCACTTCCTGCAGTGGCGGCAGCATTGGCAAATGACGCTTCTGCGCTGTTGGACCGATTTTTACCACTGAGAATTGAATATATGATTCAATACGTGACAAGGCCACGCAAAATATAAAGTTTTCCAAAATGTCTCTCATCCACGTTTCTGGAATCAGGGTCTCAAACCTCGTTTCTCTTGGATATTGCTTTAGCGCTAGCTGAAACTTTGGCGTCTGTTTGACACAATTTTTCAACAGTTGAGGTATCCTGGCTAATGCGTGCAGAAGGATAATGGTGCAAACATCGGTTTTCGAGAGTTCAGTCTGTAGCGCCTTGTATTTTCCTATTCTTGCTTTGTTCGATGAAAAGAATTCTAATGGCATCTGAGATTTGGGAAAAGCTAAGTTGGACGGCACGAGTTCGACAATTTTCTGAAGTTCTGTTGGTTTTCCAGTGGAGGCTTTCACGTCAATCTGTTTCACGCTCGTATACTTCGTCTGTCCAGTGTAAACTGCAAGTGTTGTACACACTTCTTTTTTGTTATCTGCCGCTCGCTCCTTTCCCCTCTCAACTATAGAACAGTGTTTACGTTGTTTTTCTAGCTTGTTGCGCTCTATTTGCAAGCGCGATTTCCCTTCCTCGACGTTTACGCAGAACTTTTTAATTTCTTCAATTCTCTCCCTTGAATATCTTTCTTGTTGCGATAGTTCATTCAATTTTACACAATGTTTTTGCAACTCTTTCTCGTACTTCGAGAGTTTTTCGAAGTACTTTTGCTTATCCATGACGGAAAAATTCGCTCTCTGTATATATTCCTATTCTTTCTCGTTTGCTGTGCAATGAATAATCGAAATTATGACGAATTTTAATGAGGATGTCGTCTTTTATAAGTTCGCTGGCGGAAGAATTAAGACGTCATCAAACGTCATTAACAGTCCGAGCGTACACGATCTTTCTTCGTTAATCGTTCGGTCGATATCGGCAAATCAAGAAATTTCTGTTAAGAGTCGCGCAAATGAAGCTCTACCCAAATCCCATTTTGAGTTTGTTTAAAGATTTAAATGGCTTTTAAATTAAATTTGATCAAACATTTAAAACCATTAATTTAAAAAGTATATTTTTGTAATCAACGGTCGAAATTGAAACAATATCAATGTCGGCCACGTCATAAAAGTTATAGCCCTGCGCTGTGATTGGATAGTGAACTTTTGTAAGCCGTCTAGAAATTTTCCTTTGATTATTAAAACAAAATACGGTTGATATTTACAGGTTAAAGCCCGTTCTCCACTACGCAAATTTGTTCGCGCGAAGAAGAAATCTGGCAACGTGATTGGCTCGCTTTCGACTTTTTCGCGGCAAATTATTTTGCTA
>JAOBYK010390014.1:0-15912 GCA_025434845.1 Phenganax subtilis
TACTGAAAATAGCGCGTGGAAAACCATAAAACACCTAATTTATTGAATACTAAGATCGCGCGCGCAGCAAGAATTGCGCGCGCGATCAAGAGCGCGCGCACATTTTTGAGCTTGAAAGCCCTGAAACAGGTTATCATAATGGTGATATCAGTTTTACTGCGATCAAAATGGTATCATAAGTGTCCTTCATTTGCTCCACTCTCTTGTGACATTGATCATATCGTTCCTAAAGCAGTGAAACTGATATTGCATCATGCCTGATATGGTAACCTATTCATATGCCATGGCACCACAGTCTGGACAAGTGCCAGGTGAGTAGGGATGAAGCATTGGTAGTTTAAAAATATGCCCCAAATTTAAAAATGAGATATAAAAACTCATTCACGTGTTCACATGAGTGCAAATATGCACCAAAATGTGCAAACAAGCACATATCAAGTGTGAACTCAAGTGTGAACTCAGAAAACACATCTTCATACTTGGATATGTGTATTCAGATGTACTTTTTTCACAGTATCTTCAACCTTAATAAGCAAAGATGTGCTTGAAGTTGCTGTGCAGGAATGCAGTGAACAACCAGGCGAGGATAGGTGCGTATTTATGTCCGCTTTGTATGATTTGCTAACTACAATACCATTGTGGACGATATACTTTTAATCTATAATTATCCAATTTACAACTGTATTAATTGTTAAATATAGTGCATTGTTTCAATGACTAACCCATTAGCCATTTACACATTAGCAGACGGACAAATTGTCTAGACAAACTAATTGTTTCAGTCACACAAATTGTCTGATGCGAAAACGAGTCGTACAAAATTTCAGATGAGCAAATCGTCTGAATTTTTCCATCCCTCTGTTTGTTTGTTAAGATGATATTTCTAAGACAACCTCATCATCCAGACGAAAATTCATTGGAAAACATGTTTTTTTTGTCTAGAATTCATATTAGACAAACAAATTGCCCAACGATTTGTTCATCCAGACGATTTGACCGTCTTCAATTGTGAAAACAGCTTTAAAGTGGCGAGAATCATTCCCTGACTAGTAGAATTTTCTGGTGTTAGATAAAGCGAAGGAGCAGCATGCACTTGGATGCATTTTCACTCAATGGGTTGAACTTGAACCTTTTTTACTATTTTTTAGTGATAAAGCTTTCTGTGTCATCAATGCTTTTGAGTAAGTTTGTTGTAATATGCTGAAATACTTTATTAAAAGATGGATTATTATGCCAGATGAATCAAGTAGTCCGTGCTACTAAAAGAGTTAGTAACTGATTTTCCTTAATGAATCTATAACAAATGTTTGTATAGAATACCTCGGTTCAAATACAGTGTGGACAGGAAAAAATTTCTACAGTTGAGTACAAATAGTAATTTGTCTAAAAGCATGAAAGAATTATTACTGGATAATGCCAATAGCATTCAATAAAATAAAAAAAGATTTATTTTCACCAGGGATACAACTAAAAATATACAATTACATCCAGAAGCTCCATGTAAAGCTGACATGTTTAGAGAAAGATATATGGTTATATACCAGGTGGGTAAGCAGCAAGGGGGAAACCTTGGTATTTTCTTTTGCCCAGAAGATCTTGAAAATTTTTCAAGACTGACAGGGTTTTTTGTGCTTACACTGCTGGATACGAAGATATTGGTGGTAATAATTTGGTTCTAGAAATTTTAAAAATGATTTTTTACTCCAGCGTACAGTGAGACATGATTTGTTTTCACCTCCATCAGCAGCAGCTCATCCTAGTCAGAAGACAAACAAATATGAGGTAATTAACGCACCAATAAAGTGATAGTCTACCGTAGCTCATAAAGCAATGAGTTTCACACTGATGAGCAAAAGTCATGTGACTACAGCAGAGGGAAAGATATAAAGAGGGCATATTGGGGCAGATTACAGTCAGATTTGTCTCAATTTTTATACTTTGTTTGAAGACATTAAGTCATCGACTACTTGCGCGCGGTCTTAGATGAGAACACTATTAGGAACTGATATCCAATTAGAAACAAAGAATTTAAAAATTATTTAGAAAATTAGAAAGAATGAGCCATAGAATAATGAGTGTTTGGTAAATATTGTCTCGATTTTTACCATTTTTTACAGGTCTGTTTATATATAGTGTTTTTACTATTATTGCTGGGTGGCATATCTGTAAATTAGTTGTATATAGCCAATCAAATTGACTACTGGTCATTAATGAAGTATTGATTTGATTTGATTCGTATATTAATTTAGAGCTAGACTTTTCTGTGGTGGTTTTAGTTGAAACATGTTGAGTATTTGCTTGGCAGTACAGCAAAATTGGGCAAGCTCATTGTTCTTGGCATGATTGCACAAATTAAAGAGGTATGTATTTAGAAAATGCAAAGTTCTGGTAGTGTTTACTCCCAGGATAACTTATACCTGCATTTGATGGCAACAACAACTTACATTAAAATTTAAAAAATAGTTGATAGTTTTAAGGAGTTTTTGTTCAACTTTTTGTTGTTTTACAGGGCAAGTATTACTTGGAAGACAACACTGGTGTGGTTGAAATCAATCTTTCAAAAACTGTATCCTAGAGATTATTCAGCTAACCCACTCTTCTCCTTGAATGCAACGATTTAAGAAATCATGTGCAAGATACTGGCAATGTGTAATCTTTCATTTAAGCTCAACTTGTTTTAAACTGATATCTCATATATGTCATTGTGTTGCTGACATGTACGTAACAAATTCAAATCATTCAAGCTGATGGGCATTCTTCTTTAACAAATTGACAGGTTTATCACACAGGGTTGTTTACAGAAAACTGCTTTGTATTGGCTGAAGGTAATCATCATGGTGTATACTACGAATAACCATCGACAAGAAAATGTTTGTAATTAGCCCTGAAAACATACTAGATGCACTCCATCTGTATTCTGGTAAACTGCATGTGAGTGTATTCGTAAGGTTTTCACTTTATAAGTAAAGATATATTTTATGAAACTTTTAATGAAAATTGTTTAGGTCTTTATGAGGATGGCGTGTTTCATGTTGATGCTTTAGGCTGTCCTCCTGCTGAACCTCCACAAGTTACAAGGCATAAAATGTTTATTTTAATTTTAAAATGTATAATATTCACCCCAGGCACTTAAACCAAGTCAGCTTGCTGTTTTTAAAGAAACTTATTTTGAATATTAAATTTGCAGAAACTACTTTGGCAACATAAATTTTTTTGGTGGTCCATCAACCACAGCTGTAAAAGCTTCGGTAAGCAATAGTTTTATCTTTTTATAAAGATTTTCATCATGTCAAATTGGCATAGTGTTGCAGTGCTACCTTCAAGTTTACTTTACTCTGTCTAGCACCTGCTGATTTCATAATTTTATCGAACATTTTCTCTTAATTTCAGGAAAAATTACGTGCCATTGAAGAGGAAAATCAGGAGGCAATGTTTGTTATTCTATCAGATGTCTGGCTTGATTTAAACAAGGTTACTTTTGAGCATTAATTAATTTATTAGGAAATATCATTTTAAAATCATCAAAACATCTTTTTAAAAACTTGAAAATTTTACATTATCATGTTCCTTTAAGAAAATTTTTAAAATTTCCAGTCTATTACTCTAAAAACCATTTTCACATTATATGAACAGGTTTTTAAAAACTTGAAAATCAGATGTTTCCAATGGATCTTGGCTTCAAACCCATAAACGCCCTTCTAATAGTTTTTCCATTGAGAATTTTCAAAATCTCAAGTTTTGTGATTTTTTGAACTATATATATTTAATTTATATGGTCGTCAGCATTCTATTTATATTGCATGAAGGTTGATGTAAGCCAATTCACAGACTTTTGTGAAATCCAAAAACTTGAAGATTTTTTCCCTCCCTTCTCGAGATTTTTCAAAACCTGCAATTGTGCCCCAAACAATCCAAAATTTTATCCAGACAATAATCAGCATGTTTGCTCAAAAACGTCATTGTCAGATGATGAAAACATATTTTTAAAAAATTTGAAAATTTGATGGTTTTCCTGGGTCTTGGCTGTAAACTTGTATAGTCCTTTTCTTAAAATAGTTTTATAATTTTAATTTCTGACACTTTCAATTGTATATTTTCAATCTCTTGGATCGTTAGCATTTTATTAATACCACATAAAGTTTGATGTCAGCCAATTCACTGTGAAAAATAACAAAAAAATTGCATTTTAATTGTTTAGGTCATGTCCAAGTTAAGAGTTTTGTTTGATGGTTATGCAGCTATGCCTCCAACTCTATTCATCTTTTGTGGTAATTTTATATCTGAACCATTTGGACCAAAACATTCAAGACTATTACGAGGTACAGAACTTCTGAATGTTTTAAAGTTTCTACTTGAAAAGTATAAAAACTGGTCAAACAAGAAATTGAAGTAATCTTGAATTTATTTCAGAAAGTTTAAACAATCTTGCTGATTTGATCTCAGAATTTCCATCTTTGGTTGCAAGGTAATGGAACCTAAATAATTAGACCTTCCTAATGCACTCTCGAACTAGTAACATTATTTTTCATGCAGTAGTCGATTTGTGTTTGTCCCTGGGCCACAAGATCCTGGTCCTGGAAATATTTTACCAAGGTTGGTAAACCTTTGGCTTTTGTAGTGCTATAGCTTGAAAAAAAATATCAAAACTTCTTGTTTTACTCTACAGACCACCAATCCCAGCTTGTCTAACTGAAGAAATACGATCCAAAGTGCCTTTTGCTATTTTCGCCACAAATCCTTGCAGGTGACAGACTAGATATACTCAGTATTTTGTCCTTCGTAATATTGAAACTGCGGTGGACAGTTACATGAAACAGATAGACTATGTACAATATTGAGACCTGACCAGGAAAATTTTTAAAAACATAAATATCAGCCTTGTGCTAGAAATCGTGTTGGAGTTTTAATAAGTTATTTTATTGTATTTGTGGGTGGGACAGGTTTTGGGGTGGTTCTTCTGTTTAATACTTTCTTTTCATGTTGTTTAGAATCCAGTATTGTACACAAGAGATTGTGGTGTTTAGAGAAGACTTGGTGAACAAGATGTGTCGTCATTGCATTCATCTTCCTAATGATCTTAAAGATATTCCTGGCCATGTAAGCATGTCTAAATTTTCTTTCTTTCATACAATATGTTTAGTGCTCTCAAAGCATTGTTAACTGTAAGTTTTATTTCAGTTGGTGAAAACAATCATATCGCAAGCACATTTAAGTCCTTTACCTCACCATGTTCGACCTGTGTATTGGAATTACGACAATGCTTTAAGATTATATCCTGTACCTGATTTGGTAAGTTTAGTTTACAATCATTCAATGCTAGTTGCCTCACAACTGATTTTGATCATAATAAATGACTTTTTAAGATTTAATTGTAGATCATTTTAGCTGACAAATACCATGCATATGTACATCCAACAACGTTAGATTCTACCTGCTTAAATCCGGTAAGTTTTGCATACTTACCACAGATTTCATCTTGTTCTTTTGGTTCCTGTAGTAACACTGGAATATCAATAAGGCATGACTTCTAAAATAAGAAACTATTTTTTCAAGGGCTCTTTTTCCAAGAATGATTATTGTTTTAAAGTTTACTGGCCAGCCTCCAAAGAAGTGGAAGATAGGTGAGAAGGACCTTGAAAAATTGATTGGATAGATATTTGTTTGACCGACATACCATTTTTTCTGGTGGATGGTGTATTTACTATTGTTTTGTTTTTAGTAAAATTCAAGAGTGAGAACAGAAATAATCAAGAATTCAGTGAAATTTGAAGGTATTTATCTACCTACTCACAAAACACAATTGAGCTACATGTAGTGGCAAATAAAACATTTAACTTGAGAGGATTTTAAAATCATCATTTCAAGGCAGTCATAAATTCATTACTTAAACCAGGCAATGAGACTGCAAAATTTATATAGAAATGCAATGCACATATAATCAACAGCAATGCATTACTTTTCTAAGCTTAAAGTAGTAAGTGAACTGATTCATTAACGCACAAAAACAGAGGAGTTTTAAAAGTCTACAAATGTCACCGATGTTTTAGTATACCTCACATACACACACATATTTTAAGGTTTGACCATGGCACAAAAACAGAATAAGAAACTATTGGCTGTATTTATTTAACTAGGGCTTGTATATAACCAGATATAAAATCATGCGCAGTAAAATAGCGGTAGGAGATTATGTTTGTACAAAATTAAATATCAAAACAATATTTAAAAAGCAAACCAGTTTAAAATAAACAAACTAGTTTTATAAAACAATATTGGTTTACAAAAAAAAAACTAGTTTGAAAAAAAAACCGGTTTTAAAAAAATTAAACTAGTTAAAAATTTTTCAACCAGTTTAAAATTAATTTCAAACCAAAATTGGTTTACAAAAAAAATTAGTTTGAAAAACTAAACCAATTTTGAAAAACTTAAACTGGTTAAAAATTTTTAAGCCAGTTCAAATTTAATTTCAAACCAATAGAAAATTTAAACCTTAACATGAACAAATAGAGGACATGGGCATCAGAAGGGGGCCAGGGGGCGCCAAGCTCCCTCTGCTTTTTTGGTTGAGGGACAGAGTATGTGCAAAGCCCCCACTTTTCAACACATTCTTAAACTGCAAGTTTATGACTACAAAGTACTATTCAGCAGGGGCCGAAATAGTCGGGACCGCTGGGACCGACAGTCGCAGGCATATTTCAGAAAGGACAACTTTCATGAAGGCACAGTTTGTAATATGCTTTAAAAATGAGTTATACTGTACGTATAAAAATATAAATTATCTTTCTATAATTCTTATTTTGCTATGCATAACTATTTAGCTATTAAAATCTTAGTTAAATGGCGTGCTCACATGATGAAAACTTATCAAGTCATGTTTTGCATTTTGTACAGAAAGCAGGGGCTGCGAAAGCTCTTCAAAAGAAGGGGCACTGACCAAAAAGGGCATGTGAGTATAATGCATGTAAAATTGCAAGTGGTCTGAAAAGATATATTTACCTCAAGGGGTGAGTGGCACTTGTATCTATGAAAAACCTCTTTATTTCAATTGTTCCTCAAACAAGGCATTGTCATTCCATGAAAAAAGGGCACATTATCCCCTGGTACAAAAAGTGGGGGGGGGGCACTCGTCCCTAATGCCCCCCCCTTCTGGGGCCCCTCATGCAGACATTTTGCAGGCACATTTTTAAAAAAAAACTTTGCAGTCCCATGCACAAAAAAAATCAATCTATCCCTGCCTCTGACAGAGGAATGACATGGCATTTATTGAATTTGTGTATCGTTTGTGTATTGCAGCCGTCACAACCCAGTGTTGTAGACAAACGAAATTTACATAACTTAACCAAAAAATATTACAAAATAAAGAGTGTGCATTTGTTTGAGGGTGGAGGTTTTCTATGGAGTGGCTAGTAAAGTGTGAGTTTCTCATAATTTCTGTCTCAAAGTGCCAATCCTTACGCACCGTCTCAGTGCCTATTTTTAAAACATGATATAAAGCTCAAGATTCGCACCGTCTCAGTGCCTATTTTTAAAACATGATATAAAGCTCAAGATTCTATATTTTTATGCTGTGTGAAGTATATCACTGCAAAATGTACAGTAATATTATAGATAAATGTTTTTATATCATCTTTCATTTGTCAGAGTTTGCTTGTATGTAAACACCTTCCTAAAAACATAAAGGAAACACAATTTAGTTGGTATATTAACAAACTAAAATGCAATGAACCCCAGGATGCCCCAAGAAAAGGGCTTGAGTGTCGAGACTTTTTGTTATAAAATATACAAACCATGGCTTTCCATTCATTTCCTGGTTCAGTATAAGTATAACCACTGACTTCACTCTGACCACTGATTGGACGACCAAAAGTGTCTCCCGTAATGTGCAAATACCTTTAAAAATTCATAACGAAGTAATCTCTGTACATAGTCTGTTGCGACAACTTTTCTCAGCTACCTAGGGACTTTTCCCACTTCATGGTTAGCAATAAGACACATAGCTTGGATATTTGAGAATAAAACTTACTTTTTAGTCAAGGTGTGTTTAAAACGGACTTTATCGTCCCGGTTCCAAAATTTTGAAGTACAAATTACAGACCAGTGGTCACCGTCATCGCCAACACCGTTTTCCCCAAATGCACTAACTTCTTGGTTGTTCGATAATGGTGATTGAAACAAATGACTGTGGAGAAATCGCTTGGTGCTTTGATGGACAAAGCGAATTGTACTACCACATTTTACAGGGTTTCTATGTCAGAAAAATATCACAGTTTGTTAGGAATGTTGGTTTTGTTCCGGGATATACTCAAGTGGATGAACGTTTTAAAGTTTTTTCAAGTGATAAGACTAGAGACTTGAATTATGAAGACTTTTTTTTTACCCTCTCTTGCAAGGAACTCCTGTCTTTCCTTTAACAATCCACAAACTGTTGACATCATCTTGGGCTCCAACACCTGTTACTGACTGAAGTGAATAAAACACAATAAAGTTACCCATTTGAACTGTCGTATTTCCAAGCCACATAGTATTAAGAGGCAATGGTTTCCTTTACTCTCTCTATTGCCAACTTTAAATTTGCAATTTATTTCACCCACACGTGTTTCTTAATACCCTAATATCACATACCTGTTGACCGGAACCAGATCCGTACTTCACTTCATGCGAGTGTAGCCTTACGTGATGGTAAGGATTAAGGAGTTTTACAGCACTTCCACATGTAACATGTTTAAATTCTAATTGAAAATATCAAATTAAATAATTGTGCAGCTTCTTGAAATGCAACAAGATGGTGCAATGCTGGCACCATCTGTTAGGTGGGCTTGCATGGTTAGGGGCATGGGAAAAGTGTCCCTCTCACTGCACAAGTTTTTGCTATGAGAGTGGGAGGAGGAGCTAGTAATATGTAGAGGAGTACTCTATGCTCATAGTGTCACAGTTGATTACCACCATATCACTATTGCTTCATTAAAATCGCTCACATTCAACGACAAAAAGTATTATAATTAGTTGTATGCAAATGTATATATTTGACAACCACTGCACAGCAAAAAATAATTTATTTGAAAACCTTACCATTTTCTAAATTACCAAAAACCGAATTTCTTAGTACTAAAACACTAGCAAGAAAAGTAATCAAGAAATTGTTCACACTACAAAGCATATTTTATTTATTTCTATATTTTCCTTTCAAAGCTTGTATATCTTTCTCAGCTTGGGTTTTGCGAGATGTCCACGCGTGTTACGCGGTCCTGCTGTGGTACGATCTGATTGGCTCGTCAATTTTTTTCAATAATGTTCCAAATTACTCCATAAAGCTCCTCGATGTATTACTCCTTGAGAGTTCTAATAAACCTAAACGTTGCCTGATACCCTCAAACGTTACTGGATAGCCTTCTAATTGCCACAATTACCCCTAGATCACCCGTAGAATTCACTCCCAACCGCACCCTCCTGTTTGGAAGCATCAATCGAAAGAAAGCAAATAACTTGATATGCGGTAAAAACACCTACTTTGTATTTCCGGGGGGTATTCTCCGAAAACGCTGCTTTTTTGTACCCTTAAAAAATATTAAAATGGCGTGCAAGAGGAACAGATTTGGTTTGCGTTGTCACTCTTTCCAGTCGCGTAAAAGCTTGCAAACATAAAGGAATGATTTATAACAGTGTTTTTTGGCAATGCCATGGTATGCTGTTGCAGCTTTCATCATTTTTATAATTTTGACAGCCGGGATTAAAGGAATATTAGTATTCTCATTTTGTGCTATAGTTTCATTCATTTTCGCTCGAAATTTGTTTGATGGGGAAAGTGGATTAGATTTCACGTGGTATTTCACTTCAAAAGGACTCGGGTTGATAAAAGAAAGAAATGCTTTGGGTATTAAACCAAGGCCTTTTCCAAGAGGATTAAAACGTTGCAGGCATGCTCTTATACGAAATATTCTGAGGGACTTTGTCATTTCTTGGTATGAGAATGTGGGCATTGGAGGCGATTTCATTTTGGAAACTCGAGTACTCCTGGAAGAAGCTTCAGTTAATCTATATGACAGTGTAGCTCGTACATCAGTCTCTTCACATGCAGAAAAATTATGTGTCCTTTTGCATAGGCATATAATAGCTTTTCAAGCTACTAAACAGTCCAACCACAAAGAACACTTTTTGAAAAGCTTTTCTAGATTGCAAGGTCAGACTCGTACTTTCCAAAGCAATGAGTTGCAATATTTACGGACAGTTATTGATTTGTTACTTTATAGATTAGTTGCACCGCAAACGTTAAGCTGCGATACGGGGCGATTCATTTTACGGGAAATTCTTGCTGCTAAACTGCTGCTGCCACTTGTAGACACATTATCTGACCCAGACTTTGTTAATACATCAATAATTTATATATTTGGGGTAAGCTTGGATGAAAAGCCACTAACGAGCTCATTACAGTTTAATGAGATGTCAGAATCTGATATAAAAGTATTGGCACCACTGCATGAATACCTTGATGAGAATTTGGAAGTAAACTGCAGCAGTGATCGTGGTAGCAAGTCAAGTCTGTCCACAAAATATGAATTCAACAATACCACTGTCATTGAGGAAGATCACAAAGAAATCGTTGAACTTTCATTGGAAGCAAATTTTCAGGATAGCATTGATCCATCCAATTTTGAGGACCAAGATGAATTTAAGTTCTCTCAAGTAGAATTTAAAAAAACAGCAGAAAATTTTGTTGGCCAACAGCCACATGAACCAAGTCGAACTTTTGAAGTTAATGGTCTTAATAACTTTGAACACACCAAGGAGCAATCTAAATTTAAAGCTTTTTTGAGTGCTGGTATTCACCCAAGAAATTTTCGTCGAATTCAATCTTTACCTGTTATCAAGCCGAGCACCAAAGGAAATTTAAACCAGGCACCTGTTCAGCATGTTTTATCTAAAAAATCATCTGTTGGTGAATCACATTCAGACTTGTGTAAAGAAATTGACAAAGATTCAAGTTTCAGTCATGGCTCAGATTTACAGTCAAAACGAGAAATTAAAAAAGCTCAAGGCCCATCATTGCAGCAAGTGATCTCTCATTCAATAAATAATGACTCCACATCATCCAGTTTTGAGGAAAATGAAGTATATGAGAATGAAAATTTTGCGAATATGCCTGATAGTCACGAAATGACCAAAGAGTCAATAGAAATTGGTAAAAACACACTAGAGAAATCTTCTGATTCTGAAAAAGTTAAACTTTGTGCAACAAGTTTTGACCCAGCAAAAAGTCAATTTCATCCAGCAAGTTTATCAAGTACAGATGAATGGGACAGCGAGTTTTTTGAACAGGGGTCAGTATTTGATGAGCACAAGGATACTTTTCTGGAAACCAATATCGAAGGGGTCTCCTTAAAGTCGGAAAAAGTTGAAGCAGACTATGTATCTTTGGCTGAATTTGCGATACAAGAAGTGCATAATCCTTGCTCAATGATCAGCATTTGTTCAACACAGCTTGTCACGGATCACTCTTTTGAGCCGTACAAGAGTCGTTACACTGTTTATGTTATTGCGGTACATTTGCTTTTGATTGTATTCTTGTGATAAAGATATGTACCAAATGTTTGTAACTGTCGTAAAGATGAAGTCACAATCTTTCTTAGCAGCCAAAATAGAACAATTTGAAACTAATTATTGGCAAAACGAGTTCTAGTGGATACTATTTATATTTTCTATGAGATTTACTGCTAAGAATATAAAATATTTTCGTCAATGAGAGATTGTGGCTCTTCTTATACAACAGTTATGATTATATGGAAACTAGACTTTAATGGACTAACTTGTGTCTTTATAATTTTCTTCAGTTTGACACTCACCTGTGGTTCCACTCGGAGAACAAGGACAATCCAGGAAATGAACAATCAGAAGCTGACAGACAGGGTGTTATAAAAAGGAGATACCGAGAATTCATGGAGTTGCATCATCGATTGATTGTTGGTTCTGTTGCCAAGTTTATGAAAGGTTCTTGTTGCATGAATCACTTGCCTTAATCGTCCAAGCACTGCACAGCCATTGCTGGACCTTGGGCTCATTGGCCTATAGTTGCATTTTTTATTGCATATACTTATTGTATGTTCAAAATTTTTCAGATATTCCAAAGCCTAACAGAAAATTTAATTCTCCATTTTTCCGTCTGGATCAAGATGTTATTGAAGGACGACGACATTTGCTCGAAAATTATCTGAAGGTTAGATTGCTCTTTTAAAATGTTTCTTTCTCAATGAATCTTAAAACTACAATATACATTGGTGCTGTACTGATATTTGTAGTGTTTGGTAAGTAAACCTGATATTCTGAACTGCGAAGATTTCAAAGGATTTCTGGGTATTGGTGATGAAAGCCGTACTGATTTCCGAAGATATCTACCTAATATGCCATTGCCTAATGTTCCTCGCATTGATAAGGTTTGCACAGCTATTTCTACATTAGTAAACTGTCTAAACTTCATTGGTAAAAACAGTTTATTACCTCAATTGGTATCAAACTTTGCTTCATTTTTTTTTCAGAAGCTACAAATGAAAGTCACTCAAATTATTGACCACATCAAAACAGCTTTTGACACAAGTATAAAACAAGCTATATTGTTCTCAGCACACTTTTTGCATAAATTTAGCCAGTTAATATAAGAGCTAATGAAACTTGTGTTCACTAGTAACGAATACCTTTTTTCGTATTGTAGCTCCAGTCGAAGGGGACAAAGAAGAAGAGTATGAAGACATTCGACAAGTATTAGGAGAAGATAAATCGTTGCCAGATGAAATTAGAACTTTTGCTATATGTTCCCATGGTTGTAAGGTGGGTTTGACCCACAATAGTGCTTCTTGCTCATATAATTTACTCTGTTAACATCAAGGAAGAACTGATGCCAGTTAATGGGTAACCTTTGTTTTGTTGTTTGTTTTTGATCTTAAAAACTTCCCAAACTTTGTATATATCTTGACTTCTAGTTGAATCACAGTTGCTGTGACTCAGACAATTGCTTTCACACTTTCTTAAAACGGCATTTGGAGGAAAACAAAGCTGTAGTGGAGCCTTCTGAGCAAGTAGCCTCAATTGCAAATCCATTGAAGAAAACTGGTGTAGGAAATGGTCATGTACCAAAAGATTTAAAACGTGATCCAACATATTGGTCAGATCATTGGCAAAGCTCTGAAGCTCTGCAGAAGCAAAGCCAAGGGAACAACCCACTCACAAAAACTGTACTGAATCTCAGTTGCAAACTGTTGAAAAAGCACAAGTCTTGGGTGTGTTTAGAACCAGTACAGCATGCTGCTACCTCTGTCTTTGGCTACTTTATAGAGTGGTAGGCTTAAAGTGATTGGATTTCTTATAGTAACATTGGATGAAATATTGTGGACTCCTACTGGACTCTAGGAAGAACTGTTATCAAATCTAAGTTGTTTTCTGAAATTTAGGTGGATGAAAAGTCTTCTGTCAGAGCTCATAACTGAAGAACAATGGCAATACTACCTTACATTGCTTGCTGACACTGTGTGGCCTGGAGGTGAGCTAATGAAGTCAGCAGAAGAGGAAAAAAGTGAGGGAGAAAAATTAGAGACAAAAGAAAAAGCTGTTCAGACTTTGACCAATTTCTTTGGAGGTAAAAGATAATAAAAAGTTCAGTATGAGTTATTCTTGTGCATAATTTTAACGAATAACACCATCTGGTACTGGTTTTCTTGGAATGAATAACTGAAATATTGGGCCAAAGCTAAACTAATTTTCATTTTTATTTTTCATTAGCTGTTCTTCACACTGCAATTGGCAAAGAGACCATTGAGTGTTCAGCAAGAGAAATCATAGAATCATTTCAGTATTCAGAGATTAACAGGTTGTTTGTACATACCATTTAGTTTTGAGGGTCTCACCCTGATTTCGTGTCAAATCAATTTGTGCTTGGTTTATTCACTGAATGTTTTATTTTTTTAGGCAAGTGTTGTTTGAAGCATTAGAAGTAATTTTGGCTGAAGTTTTTCCAGATTTGGCTGACAAAAAAGAGCTGTATTTTTCTTCAAGAAATTGCTGAGGATTAGTTATTTGGGCAGTTGCATCATTAAATTGTACATAACCATAGATTATTTATGAAATCTAGTATATATTAAATCAAGCATTGAATTAGGAAAAAATTTATGTTGAGTGTATGGGTAAAACTGAGTTTGCAACTTAAAAATATTAAGCTTTTAATGCATGAGGGGAAAACTCTTAGAGGGGAAAAAATTAACTAATCTATCTGCTAAGTTCTCTTCATTACCCATTGAGTGACAGTGTGCCCTGATTTAGCTTGCTTGTTATTTGGGAATTGATCATGATTGATTTTTTTAGAAATTGATTCTAAAAGTTTGGGATAAAATTAAGCTAACTATCAACCATCTCGTGGAATTTCACAGAAAGTTTATTTCAATGTTTGTATTTTAGTTTTCTCATTTTAAGTTTATTTTCCTTATGGTGCGGTTCATGCTTGCCGCGGTTATCTTGTATCACGTTTGCTGCTTTTAACAAGTTTCTTGCACAATTATTGATGTGTTTAAATCTATCTGGACCTAACAAGATGCCTCCATACCACCTTGATACAACTATTAAGTAATTCTGAACTTGTAGAATCTGCAAGAGATGTAACAACCTCGAACCAGCATGATGTTCCCCATCATCATTGCAATCTTGTATGAGAACATTGGAATCCTCTTTTGTGATTCTGTATGCAAAAATATTGTGTGTAGCGTTTGCAATTTTTCGAGTCTTTTTTAGTGTGTTTAAGGCATCTTGGACATCCTTTTCTGACTTCACTTGGGTAAGATGAGCTTGGAATGTGCTCTTTCGATCTGTGATTGGTTCTCCATGAAGTATTTCAGTGATGTCATCATCTGTTTGCCAGGGTATTGAGTCCTTTTCATTTGCTTTACCTTGGAAGACTGTTTCATCAAGTGTGGACAAACTTAATTGGCTATCTGTGTTGGCTGGTTCTATCAAATAGTAAAAATAAACTTGTTGACTCATTAAGATCAAGAGCCTCCCTTGGCAACTAAAATTATTGCCAGGTGTTAGAAAAAATGTGTAAGTAGGGAGCACCGACATTGTCATTGAATGAGTTAACTAACTTCGAGAATTTTAATGCCACAATGATCAAAGTTCAAGTTTGCTTTCTGATGAAATCAAATGTCAAAAAAAGTGTTTGTTAAGTGTCCCAAGTGTTTCGACTAGTTGCCAAACAATATGCATGACTGAAGCATGTATACACACATGATCCCACACGCACATCACAAGTTTAGAACCCAATACCTGTACTAGTCACTAATTGCAACAAATAACCTACAAACGTAACATATAACTACACTAATAATTAACTGTATTAACTACCTCGGTTTAATTGCTCTATATCCGCGTATAAACTTGACTTCTCGTTCATAAATTCCCGCAGAGCTTCGACCCATTGGAACACGACTAATTCATTCATGTTCTCGAGAAATATCCTGTACAATTTATCACCAATTTCAAATTGATCGCATTCATTTAACCATGTGCCATGGATTTCAAAAACAGGGGGTCCACAAGTCGGATAACTTCGCGGCAGTAGAACCTGTAAAGTTAAAGACCACCATTGGTCTTTCTCGTGTCGTACTCGGACATCGAAAAGCTTTTCCGTAGAATCTACCATTAAAAAATCGTCTCCGTAAATTGCAGAAAGTGCCTCGATTTCTTCATTTTGTCTAGTACTGTCTGAATCAGTTTCTTCAGACATTTTTGCAAGTATACTTTTCCTAGTATGTGGTTCTGTTCACACAATCAGTTGCAGCGTAATTTGAATATTACACGTAACCACAAAACTGTTGTTTACGCCATGTTTCCGCTGTCGACAAATGGCGCGTTCGCGCGCGCCCAGCCTGATTTTAAGGT
>JAOBYK010390125.1:0-15910 GCA_025434845.1 Phenganax subtilis
CATTTGGCAGGATTTTTGCCTGTACCGGAATTGTGGAGAATTCAATTTTTTGACCAGTCAGTGTCTCCATTATTTCCCGATCTGATGTTAAAGCTTCCCATTCTTTAACATAGGCAGCTAGATGTCCTGCTCTAAATGTTTTAACCTTATGTTTAAGATAAACTAGGAGAGATGGTAAGAGAGAGGTGTATGTGCTCACTTGTAGTTCTGTCAAAATGTTGCTCGTTGATGCTTCGGGTCTGCCGGTTGGTTGGACCGATTCTTGTATCTTCTTCTGTATTGGGCTCTGCCGCCTTGAGGCGGCTGCTTCCATAAAAAAGGCTTTTGTTGTCCAGATCTGGCTGGTGCCTGGTGAGACGGGTAATGACGCCTCGCTGGAAATTGTGGACCATCTGTTGTGTTTTTAATCTTATTAGATGCCCGTATGTGGTTCAGTTGTGTTCGCAATTCATCTCCAAAAAGCCAACTAGTGATCGGCACATGGGAGGCACACAGCGTGGCGTACTCCTTATTGAGTGTTGGGCGAATGACATCACGTCTTCGCTGAGCCAGGTCATAACTAATGTGACCCACAATAGCAATAGCGTCCATATTCTTCCGGATAAGGTTTTCAATGTCGACCTGACCATTTTCAGCACGAGCTGTCAACATATCTGTTGTTTGTGAAACAATATTACCAACCGCTGCGAGGTTAGTTTGCAAGTAAGACAGCCTTAGATCTTTGCCTCGTATTTCTTTGTCGAAGCGCCCCCAGATTTCTGGGTTGACCTTCGGAGTAATGAGTCGGTTGCAGTTAAAAGGCCGCAAATAAGTGTCAAGTTTTTCAAGAAGGTTTTCATCACTCAGTTCCTTAACCAACGAGAGTCGATGATTTTCGCCAGTTGGTCGGCAATTTTTGGCGCAGTTTTTTCCCCTTCATTCATAGCCTGTGCTATTTCATCTAGCAAAGGGTCATCCGGTTGATTCGGACAATCTGTGATCCCCTCGCCATTGCTATTGTAGTCGTTGTTAACGACTACTCGAGCGGCGCCACTTCCTGCGCCGTCGTTGTTGGCGACTTTTGGCTTATTTGGCTGCTGGTTCAGCAATTGATCGGCATCTGATAGTTGCCCAATATTTTGGTCGCTCAGTCCTGCTGTATCCGAAGAAAGTGGCCTTTTCCTGGCAGGTTCTGCCGCGTGCATCTTGGTATTAAATTGCTTAAGAGATTCGCTTACAGCAACCATGTTTGTATTCAACAAGGAGATACTCGGCAGCAGTGCTTTGTTCAGGTTTGCTGAGGATTCGTCATCATCGTCTGTGAGCAGAAGGTCGTCTTTGTCTTCCGTTTCCGCCATCGATGCCAGTGGATTGATAAGTTATTTTTCAATAAACTAAAGTAATATTTTGTAAATCCAAACGCTCCAAATCCACGCTCGAACTGAATGCTCCGATTTCCTGCGCTCTATCTCACGTGACTTCTTTGTGAACTGACGAATGATGAAGTAGAATTAAAAGTATCAGGACAAACTTTACGGCATTCGAGCATTGCATATTGGAAACACAAGTTCAGTACTATATTTGGTATAGTTGACTATCACAAACCTGCACAATTCTCATGACAGTTGATCATTTCATCGATAGTTTTAATAAAGTTAACATTGTTTCATAGCTATTACATCAAACAATTACAAACTGGTTTCCCGTGCAGGATAGCGTCATCTATCTACCTGGGATGCTGCTCAACTTTGGAAAGCATAAAAAAAACAAACTGCAACTTGTGAGTTTTTAAGCTTTCTAAAATCCTGCAGCATCCGGCATGCATGGACGCCTTGACACTATTCTGCAAGAAAAACCGCTTGGTAGTCTTTTAATCTTGACCAAAAACGTTGCTCTGTTTGACTGCGATCATGCATGCCTTCAGTTTGAATGCTTCAGGCATTGTTCTTCTTAAAACTCGCATTTTACTACACAAACTGTCTGTGCACGCGTTTTATATGCCGTTCTATCCAATGTCAATTGCGAAATATTTAAGCACCTCTACCAAATGTCGCTTTACGTGTCTTGGTCAACTTTGCGCATGACTTTTTTCCTATAACACGACATGCTTTCTATCAAGCATTAGAATGGACATTTTGGAAAGGCTACATGGAGAGTACTTCGGAATCACCAATTGTCGAAAAAGGACTGTACAGTTTTTTTGGTGGCTAGAAACGAGAACGTATATCCTTGCCAAATGTCATATATGGCCAAAGCAAAGCGGAACAATTATATCAACACCATTTCCAGATGTCTAGTTATTCAAGCAACAGCGTGGCGAGTAGTCAAAAACATTGGTTTTACGCAACCTCATATTGCCCATTTTCTATTTGCGACATGTTTTTGGCCAAAGTGACTTTTTGTATTATTCTAATTGAAAGGAATTGATTAAAATCTAATTATCCTCTCCTGAAATCTCATAAGACAAAGGAAAAAACTCGCTTCGTGCGAAAAATGTCGCTAGTGGAAAACAGGCTTAAGACGTTTCTCCGCCATTTTGCAGATCTCAACCTCTACAAACACTGAGGGGGCGTAGCTCAAATGGTAGAGCGCTTGCTTAGCATGCAAGAGGTACCGGGGTCGATACCCGGTGCTTCCAAGTTTTTTGGAACCTTTTTAACCTTAAAAAGATCTTATGTCATTATTTATGTTTTTTTGTATTGTTTAACAACAAGAATGTGCCTAACCTACTCATTAAAAGGAGGTCCTCTTACCACCATGAAGCAAATTCATTCGTTGCAATGCAAACATTGACAAAACTTTTAAATGTTTTCAGACTTGCATTGAAGGCCACCATAATCGCTGTCGATTAGTGCGTTGAGCTCTTGATTGGCTTTATTGTTTGAATCTATGCCTGACAGAAAATATTTTTATAATATAGCCAGTGCTTTTAGGCTATTATACTTTCTGGATCAGAAGCAGAAAGCATTTTTCAATAAATTCTTTTTAAAAAGCTTTCTCAAAAAAATTATTGCCCTTTCGAAACTAACTTCTTCTCCAAAAAAATTGTAATATTGACACTTTACTGTGTACAATCGACGTCATTCTATTTTCCATGCATCTTGACACATACCTGAAACATATCTGTTTTCTTATGAACTAGCTGCCTGTGTTCTTTTTCATTAACTTGAACGCCTCGAACAATACCTCCACTTCTCATTCCCAAAAGATTACAGATTGTAGCACTGTAAAAATAACAAAAAAAGTGTACCCTATCACTACGCATACCTTAGTTTTAACCTCCACTCGTAGTTAACAGAATGGCTACCGTCCAGTGAAAGACAAAATAAGAAGTTGTTTTGTACAGCACCAGAATGAATTTTTTTATGTAAATTGAAATTTAATGAATTGATATTGACGATGGCAAGTCAGTGCATTCTCATGTAGAGACTATACAAATCTTACCAGAAGATTAAATTGGATCAAAACAGGTGATAGTAGCTGACAATAATGAAAAAAATTCAAGCGCAGAATTGATTAACTGGTACTCTACAGTGTACCAAATTATTGGGAGTTGTCTCCCAATATTTTATGCAAAAGCGATAGTAAAGGTTCAACGCCTTCGACATTATCTTCGAAACAATTCTCTGCGAAATTCGCAGAGATTTACTCAAACATTGAATACAAAGAATTGCATACATTTTCCAGTTTACACAATGCTCTCAATTTCGTCTCCAGATGACTTTATTTTCTGCACGTTAATGAGCTATTTGCGTTAGCTACTTAGCGTGCCGCTTATCCTCTGCAGCATCTCTCATGTGAAAGAAGGCGTGTGCAGGAAGAAAAAATGTCTCACATGTACAAAAATACTTTAAATGTTTCTTCTAATACATTGATGCAGCCGATAACATTTCAACTGCTGTGGCACAATCGTTCGGCGTAGTCGGCTATTACACGAGAGATCTATCGCTGGACTGTTCCAATGTTAGGAAACTGTGTTTTTAAATGCTATGATAAACACAGATCTTTTTGATACAAAAAACACTATATTTTGCTCAAGTTTTAAAGGATTTGAAAAGGAATACATTCCACCTTTGCCATTCAATTAATAAGAAAGTTTCAAAAATTCTTGTCATTGCTTCTTAATAAATATATATTAATAAACTATAATGATTGTCTTCATTTGTCCCCCCTTGCACACATATATTTTACTTCGATGGTGAAAACTATAGGCTCCGGCGAGATTTGAACTCACGATCTTCTGTTTACTAGACAGACGCTTTAACCGCTAAGCCACAGAGTCTATTCGGTAAAAAACCTTTTCAATGCCAGTAAATGAGCACGGAGCCTAGCAAGGGGATAAGCCAGATTTTAATTTCTAGATCGCATAGAACCTTCATATTCATTATTGTATTTTATTGCAATTTCTGCACTTTTCTATGATTGACTACTATGAGTTTACTCACTGCCAAACTTGCCGCTAGGTATTT
Source organism: Phenganax subtilis (assembly GCA_025434845.1). Classification (NCBI taxonomy): domain Eukaryota; kingdom Metazoa; phylum Cnidaria; class Anthozoa; order Malacalcyonacea; family Clavulariidae; genus Phenganax; species Phenganax subtilis. The sequence goes on from JAOBYK010390125.1 coordinate 4,449, forward strand.
TACAGGGTATTGCAGAGCTTGAAAATTAAAGAATGGTGTACTCCTAGAGCATTGTACACTGCATGGCGTTTAAATTTGAACAAATTTGCAGGTACGATGCAAAAATTTCAATCTTAAAATTTGTGTTAGCAGGGAAACGGACCCCATTCTCCACGTAGCAGGCGAGAATTTTACCAGTGGATCACCAGCGCAAGCTCAGCTAGGAAAGTGACGAAAACAAATTTTAAATTTTATTGAAGTGATCTGTGGTAAGTCTTAACCGGCCCTGATTTCGAGAATTCATGCCCCATATGATCATTTCGGAACGCTTATGGCTGTCTTTGCTGCAATAACTGTGAAACTTTAACAATAAGAGCTGTAGCTACTCCGGTGCAATGATTTGAGCCAGCATTATGGCACTGAAAGAATCAAATATTTGGCAGTAGACTAGTACACCAGATTTTACAGCGTCACGATAACAAAAAATCTGCTGACCGTACTTATAAAGAGACAATAAAGTATGAAATCTGTCCGATCTGATTTTTGTAAAAGAGTAATGAGCATAGGCCTGTTAGCTCAGTTGGTATAGAGCGTGGTGCTAATAACGCTTAGGTCGTGAGTTCGATCCTCACATAGGCCATGTGTCAACATTCTTGGCCGAGTTTTTCGTTTTTCAGTTTGAACGGTAAAGCTCTAAAAGAGCAGCAGTAGTAATCAATCAATTCTTCAACTAGCAGGCAACAATTTATTATATGAACAATTGCAATGTACAGTGTGTTTCAAAAAGTCCAGAACCTACTTTATGCATGAATTTTAAATTAATTTGATCCGTTTCAAACAGTAAAAAGTCACACAGTAAAACGTAAGAAATATCAAAGTTTTTTTTCGCTGGAAACTTTTTCAAACTGCTTCTTGAGTATCTAAATTTTTTTGCCTTATTTTTTTACTTATGGGGAAACTAGCTTAACCGAATTTTAAATGCATCAGACTGATTAGAAATGTATGCATAAATCCATATTCTGTTTTTATTTAAATACACTTTAATGACATGAGTTCATAGTGGTCATCTAAGATTTGAGGGAAGTTCGTTTAGGGCGTTTTTCTAATTGCTTTCGACGAAAAAGAACATAATCGTGTCTTCGCAGGGGGTTCGATATGCATGCCATGCGAATACAAGAAACGTGTTTGGGAAGTTAGCTTAGGTGCCGTGATATCTCGTCTAATAATTTCATTACTCCAGCATAACGTTTTGCGATCTAGTTCAGACAGCTTAATGATATCATCATATCAGTCTTTTCCACGTGCTCACCGACGGCAACAGTGAACAGAATGCGAACAGATTATTTCCTTTTTCGGAGTCGTATGCCTTTCAGTAATCTTTGAATATTACTAATTTTACTAGGTGTAAACATGTAGTGAGGCTGCTGGCTTTTAGCTCTTATCTTGTTTAATACTTATAACGTTATATTTCTAAAATTAAACAGGTAATTGACGGGCCAGTTGATGAATGTGGGACAGAGCTGTCCATCAGATAGTGAATTTTTCAACCTCCTTAAACTTAGACAAAAAGTCCATTTTCGTCGACAATATAGGATTTTAATATGTAAATATTAACCGCAACTTTATGTAACGACAATTAATGAGAAATTTCTACAACGCTAAAAATATTCACTATCCAGTGAATACCACTGTCCACCTTTCGAACAACCGTCCTTATGCAGTTTTGTCACTGCGCAGAGCGTTTTTATTCATTACTATATCGTTGTTATAAAGTGTCCGAGTGGAGATCAAGCGTTTTCAGGTTTCAGTCATGGTGGGTCGGGGTATGATCTCTTTTGCTCAGCAGCTTTTTAGCAGAGAAGCAAATTACTTCCCACTTTCTATCAATGTTTGTTTACGTCCCTTCTTTTTAAACTGTCATCGATGGAGAAACATCCACAATAGTCCATCAGTTTTTTTTATATAAAATGGTAGCATGCATGCATGGGATCGTAAATAGACTCCACTACAAAAATTTATGGTAAATACTTTGGCAGATCGAACAAAACAACATTTTTAAAAGAAACAATCAATATTTGCAAACTATCAGAAGAAAATAATCAAAAGAATTTACAAGGTCCTGATTCAGAAAACGACAGCAATGCGTTGTGCATGGTAATGGGCTCGATATCGTCTGTAACTCACACGGCGTTTTCATTAATTCATCTGGAACACGGCCTTAATAGCCTATTGCAAAAATGGCAAGAGAAAGTTCTCTTAAATTCGACTGCAGCCAGTCGCTGGTTGCAAAATAAGATATGTCAGCAATCGAAGTAGCCAATTACAGCTTTAAGGAACTTTTTTCGAAGCGAAATTGCAACCATTTCTTGTATGTTACTCAGGAAATTGAATTGGAGATACTCTGTATAGCTTTCAAGTTGTTAGGCAAAAAAACACGCAGTGTCATGACTAGTAAGAACTATTATTTTAATCTTACTCTTATTTTGAAAGAATTGCTTTGTCTTTCTTAATTGCATCGTTTTTGAATGGTAAGGTGCAGAAAAAATATTTTTAAGCGCGGAAACAACTCTATTTAGAAACCAATTTAAACGAAAAAAAGCTTTGCTCTCAAGCAAAACTCTTTTTTGGTGGTAGAGCTCTTGGCTGCCACGTGGGGTGTGGCAGTTCAATCGCCCCGTTTATGCCGGTCTTAAGACTTACATTGTTTGCCTCATACGTTACGTATTACTCAGTTTCGAACACTAAAGTACAATAATAGTCTCGGGAGTACCATAGCCTTGACACTGCATTGCTTACTCTGCATTGCCTTGTGAAATAGCTAGCAGCGTATTTGGTTCCAGGTATGTGAGTTACTCATATCGAAGTCGAAAGGGGGGAAATACAGAAGCTCCTATGTGGTCTAGTGAATAAGACTTGGCCTTTTCAGTGCCACAGCCGGCCCATGTCCAATTCCTGCCATGTGAAGATTCCTTGTCAGATTGGTTCCGTATAGCTTAGTGGTTAAGTCGTCTTTCTTGCAACCAGAAGATCTCGAGTTCAAATCTCGCCGGAGCGTATGACTTTAACCACCAAAGTAATTGATAGTAAAATCAGAAAGATAACCGATCACATCAGTTTTATTTCATCTGTGTACATTATTATGATATTATAATATAATATTATTGCAGAATAACTCCTTTCTAATGAAAATGTTGAATTTTCATTAGAAAATTCAACATTTTCATTTGTGGAATTGATTTGTTTTCGAATCCTTTGAAAGTTGAGCAAAAAAGCAGTGCTTTCCTTTCCCTATACTGACTCAGATATGTTTCTGCAAAAGCATTTGCCAACAATTGATGAATGAAAAACAATAAGAAAACGAGGCATTATCTGAGCAGAAAACGTTTGGATACGTCGACAAATTAAGGTACAGAGGAGAAACTCCAGAGCAAATTATGATGTCCCATTGAGAAAAAAACTTATTATAGCGTGCAGAGAACAAACTTTGTCTACGAAAGATTGGGGGCTAGGAATCTCCTGGAAATGACCAAAATGTTTGTCATGCAACATTGCTACATATCTTTGCGCATTTTTTAGGGTACTGAAGTTGAAGAATTTTTTATGGCATTCAAGTTGCTAGAGAGGCATGTTCCAGTTTTTCAGGATGGCGGGAGGGGGTAGAAATTAAGGCGGAAATTAATGCGCGATACAAAAACAAAAGTTATGCCGGAAACAGGATTTTGTATCAATGGGGATGCGGGAATGACAGCAATTTTATGATATGATTTGAAAAGTAGTGTCTATTTGGTGGGATACGATTACGATTTGGAAAAATGTGCAATTCGAGGAAGGCTGAGGCACTTCAGATCTGCAGTTAGTTTTTGCAAATTTCGTATTCAATTTTCGAAATTTTGGAAGCTGATTATGTCAAAAGATCTAAAATTATGCAGTAGTAAAGTGGACGTAGAGAGAAGAGGAGAGTCACAGTTTAGAACTTTAGAACGCCATTTAGTGGCAAATGTCTACATTGAATTAAGAACTGTAATTTTCTCCATGTGATATATGTCTAATAATTTGAAAAGAATAAAGCGGGAGTGGGAAATTGAAATTCACAATTGCCCGATAAAAGTTTGACAGAAAATTAAACTGAATATCGGGATTTAAGCTAGAACCTAGCACCGGCTCATTTGTTAGAGAAAACGATACGCTTCTCAAAGGCTACTTACGAGCAAACTACGTCAAACGTTCCTCTTTTGTGTTCCTAAGTTGTTTGTACTTTACCATATTCCATTTGCAAACTTGAAAAACTCTTTTGGAAAGTATTATTATTAGTAGTATTATAAAGAATTTGCAATGAGCCAATCGAAAGTTTCTCACTTCCTTTTCAAGCTCCTCACTTCCTATTTTAAGCTCCTTACCTCCATTTCTAATGCAATATATAACACAGTATAGCTAAACTGCCTTTTTTCTTTATAAACAACAAAACTTTATGAGCGCTTACTGTCTAAATGCAAAAGAAAAAAATTTTGCGTTCAAAACATGTTTACAATTGTACACATTACTTTGCCCACGTGACACTTCCACATTTTGTACGTGAATTAAAATACCCAAAGTTGCATTGTGATTGCAAATTTTTCGACCTTCACAAGACGTTAGCCTGATTTCGGCTAATGCTTTTCCAGGGTAATACAGTCTGTAGCGATGAAGTGTCAACATATGTAAGTGCTGTAGTGCTGAGGCCTGAGCAAAGAAGCAAAGATGATTCTAGCCGACTACACAGGAATGTTCCTAGAGAGAAACTGAGTTTAAGTTCAGTTCCTGTAATTAATTGGGCATAAAGACTTGCAGGCTCCGTAGCTTAGCGGTTAAAGCACCTGTCTTTTAAACTGGAAATCGGGAGTTCAAATCTCACCGGAGCCAGCAGTATTAAACATCTAAATACCGTTTCCGTCCGAACAGACCATGCATTTATAAAAAGTAAACAATGACTGTATTCTAGTACAAACATTTTTCAAACTTTTCCAGAAAAATCAAATTTCAAGTGCTAAAGACACTGCATAGAGGCGTTAGAGCTATCAATCTCTCAAATAATAACCGAATACGCTGACTAATCGTGCCAGAGTCCATGGAACATAATTTCCAGAATTTATAGCTGGTTTAAACCCTCAAGAGAAGTTATACTAAAGATCGCAAGTAAAAAATTCGAAGTTTGTTTTCATCAGCATGATGACATCGCATTAATTACTGGTCCAATAGTAGAGTCCCAACCACTCGCCACGAGAGAAACTAGGGTTTGGTTCCCCGCAAGCGTAAGTTTTAAGTCGGACATTCTTTGCCTCATACCTGTAATTTATTCAAAGTCAAACACTAACGTGCAATGAAAGATTGAGAGTTTTACAGGGTGTCTAAAAAACGTAATCCAACTTTGGCACGCTATTGTGTAGAAATTACTCGATAAAAGCGTGTAATTTTTAAATATTTGGAAATATCCGGCTTTTAGCTGTCGAATGGTACCTTTTTCATTACACACGGAATAAAAATGAGCAAATACGAGTGCGATAGAAAAAGCTTGGTCAAAAAGGCGTTCTTTCACCTCTGCGCCTAATTTTTGGATTGAGATGCTAAAAAAAAGAAAACGCAATAAGTAAACAAGATGTAAAAAGTCGGCTTGATTAGAAATTATTTACATTTAAAACTTAAAAACTTTCAAGATCATGTTCCCACACCGTCGACGTGGCCGCCGTCTCTTTCGACGCACAGTTGACATTCGACATGTATGCCTTTCACTGCAAACTTCGATCCCAGTTTCGCTAAAAAATTCAACTGCGAATGTTCTTTGCCTTTTCAAGAGTTGAGCTATCTTTGCCTTTAGGCAAAATGTGCTGGAAAACTGCCTATGCATAGTTAATTACAAGCTAACCCAAGTTCCTAAAAGAGTTGTTTTTCAATAGTTGAAAGAATATGATTTTAACCAAGCTTTTTTATTGCGCTTGTATTTGCTCATTTTAACTCCATATGTTATAAAAAACAAGTCACTCAACAGCTAAAAACCTGATCTCTCTACATATCAAAAAGTTTCACTTGTTTACCATGTCAATCTTGCACAATTGCAAGCCAAAGTTGGATTACGTTTTTTTAGACACCCTGTATAGCTGTGAAGTATTGTTTGAAACTCTGCTATGGCTTGTGAAACAGCTAGCAACGAGTTTGACGCCGGATTAGCGAGTAAACCCATCAAAGTTGAGCACGGAAAAATACAGAAGTTGCAATGAACAACAACAATGAAACTCGGAGGTCGTATGAGGTCTAGTAAATAGAACATGGCGTTTTTACCCGATGGTCAGTGTTTAATTTCCGGCATGTGAAACTTTCGGACCAGATGAGGCTCCGTGGCTTAGTGGTTATAGCGTCTGTCTAGTAAACAGAAAATCGTGAGTTCAAATCTCGCCGGAGCCTATAGTACAAATATTCCTTTTCGAATTCTTTTGAATTTCGATCAGAAAAGCATTGCTTTTCTTACCAAACAAATATATTTGTCTAAAAGCATTTGCACACGCTCTTCAATTATTTACATGGAGCAATTGAGCCATCAATCTCTCGTTTACTATAGCCGAATACGCCGACTGATTCTGCCACAGCAGTTAACATGTGGTTGACTTCATCATAATATTAAAATAACATTTTTGAAAGTCTTTTTATTAGACATTGTTTTTTCCTGAAAACGCTTTTATTCACTGGACGGATGCCGTAGAGGCCAAGCGGGCGCGCTAATTAGCCTGCATCACTAACGCAATTAGCTAATTGACGTGCGGAAAACAAAGTTCTATCGAGACGAAACTGAAGCAATGCATGTACCGGAAATTGTATGCAAGGCTTCTTGTGCAATATTTGAGTAAAATTTGGCGGATTTGGCAGAGAAGTAAAGCGAAGATATTCTGTAAGGCTTTCGGGTTGAAAGAAAGGAATGTAAGGATTTTCTCGTTAGGTAAGAAATATATCTTGTGTTTTTTTTCATGACTTCTCGAGAAACTTGCTTGAGAACAGCTATGTTTTATGTATTGCAAGTGCTTAGAAAGCTAAACTTGTTTATAACATTTATTTTATGTTTTTGTAAATATGCCAGTCTCTACCGTACGGTGAAAAATTATTTTCAAACGCAGAGTAACTTAAAGTAGAATCCTCTCTAAAGGGAAAAAATCACTGAGCTTTATGTATAAACTAGAGAACGTGCACCAGTCATTGAAATGAACATAGAAATAGAGTCAAATAAATCATGGGGAGGATTAAATTGCAGCCTTCCTCGTTAGGTGAAACACAGGAAAAGATCTAAAATATTTGACGTTATTTTTGAACTTCACCCCTCACAAGACAACATTATGATTGTTGCCAAGCGAGAAAACGTTAAGAAATTTGGACCTTCTAGATCATTGGTAAGGGTCTTTATGATCTCTCTATTTCCATGGTCGTTCAGGTCCAAGCACTTCGATTAAACTTGAGACCCCCTGACAATCTGGTGTCTGAGGTATAATTGAAAATCTATGCGATCTTTTATTCATTAACAATTATGTGCAGTCGAACCTCTATTAAGCAGCAACTCGCGGGGAACGGCTTTGTGGTTGCTCTATAGAGGTGACCGCTGAATAGAGGTAGGCAAAAAGTAGACCTCGGACGTCGTCTGTTTGTTTTTTCAACCCTAAATCACTGATTACAGTAATAAGTAGACTGCAGAAAGATCAAGAAGTTGCTAACAAAAGAGTTTTAAACGTTGGACAAGCACTAAACATAGTGGTAACAAAAGACTAACAAATTTGTTTGAGGATACACCATGTATATTACTTATTGCAAAGCTTTCGGTCCGCTAGCCTGAACCTTCATCATTGCAATTAACGTGAAAAGATTTATATGCCACATTTAGAGCACAATTATCGTGATCTGTTTGCTCGCATTTATTAATTAGGGACCTTAAGATACGACGCTAGCTTAACGACGCGATCGTAAATATTGGGATTATGTTGAATATATTACTTAGAAACCGAAATACAGCATATTATTGATATTACAGTAGTGTTTCAGAATTATTATGATTCTGACAACAGTAGAAACAGCCTATTCTGTGTTTGAAGAAACTTTTGTACCGCGTTAATTGTAATTCTAGTTCTGATAAGGGCGACGTTAGCCTGCTTGCAGTCCGAAATTTCGAAAAGCAGAAATAACGGTCTGCTAAACTGCGAGCGTAATCATGTTCCATGACGTATCACTTGTGCATACATTAAGAATTACTGCGCATAAACTTCTAAGAGTATTTCATTGTATCACATCTTGTACTATACGATCGTTGGATTCGTCACTGAGACAAACTGCCGAAATGGATAAGCTTTTTAGATAAGCAACTTGATCCTCCATTAAAGACTTCAGCGGGGATATAATTATAATGACCCTGGTACGAATTGCTTGTTGATTCCGTGAGTAGACTATGATTGGCACTGCCTGGTAAATCTAAGACTTCCCGAACGCAGTCGGAAAGTTTACGTATACATGCTGCCCAGATAAAAAGTGCTTTAAAGCGTCTTCTTGCTCTGTGTATAATTTATGCATATTTATTTGTAAATTCTAGCCAATCATAATGCTTATTACAAACTTAAAGTTTGCTACCCAATGAACGAACATTACATTTTTTTGCGTAAATGATACGACATGGAACATAATTACGCCCGCAGTTTAGCAGGCGCCGGTTGTACGAAGCCCGTTTGGCTTAAACGGTGGATAAGGTAAAAATATAAATCATATTTTTACATTCCTTGTGCAGCTGAACTGAGTTTTTTCAATTTGATAACAATATTTATGTATCCATCTGTTGGTTCAACACGTAAGGTTATGAGAAAGGGTGTTTACATTCTGGCTTATCCACCGTGGCTTCTTACAACTTGCCCCAGACTGTTATTTGTGCTTTTAGAAGTTTCGGACTGCGAGCAGGCTAGGGCGACGTGAGATTCAATAACTTAAGTTGCAAACAGCGTGAACTTTGTAAGCATTAGAAGTCACAAAGTTTTTTATTCTGAATTTGAGGAGAAGTTTCCTTTTGTTAGACTCGTGATGTAGGCTGCTATAGCAACACAAATGTGTTATTCAGTGTATGAAAGTGATTTTGTATTTAAAATGAAAAGCGCTCATTCTCACGTTCACGTCGTTGACTTCGCGTCGTAGAATCTTGTTTTAATTGAAGCGCGCGTCCAAGACAAGGGTGTGACTCGAGAACATTGAAGAGAGCACGCCGCGTGCTATTTAGTGGCTTTCCCTCTTGATCTACAGTTTTATGTTTGAATATTTCAACAGACTCTCTCATTTTACGAGAATACTTATATTTATCATTCGTCAAAATGGTTACTCCATTCCATTTTATGTGGTGATCGTAAGTCCGAAGGTCTGGGACAGCTGCGGTAGTACACTGGCAGATAAAATACAAAATCTTCAAAATCGTGCTGCCAGAGTGCGGACCCCAGCGATTTATGATGCACAAGTGGATTGCCTTTTCGAGAAACTTGGAGGGAAAAATCTTGAATCTCAGCGTAGACTTCCTATAAGGCTACTTTGGTCTACAAATCTCTGAACGGTCTAGCACCAAACTATTTGACACAGGTGTTGGTTGATCGCAGTAGCGTCGCTAATTGTACTTTGAGAGACACCTGTGGCAATATAGCACTGCTGGGACCACGAACCAACTATCTTAAAAATAGTTTTAGCTATATTGGGGCGGTATTGTGGAACTCACTTCCTGCTGAGTTACGTCTGGCTACTACCTTGTCTAAGTTTAAGTCTGACTGCAGCAACTTTATTCGCTAATTTATATTTTTGTTTTATTCTCCACGGCACTCATGGAAACCAGGCTTATAATTAATGTTAATATGATTTAATTATGTATTTTATGTTTGTATTTTAATATATTGTAATTGTAATATGTGTACCTGATGAGTTTACCGTGACTAAATAAAGTTCAAGTTCAAGTTCAAGATCAAAAGAGAGCGGGACAATTTGTTGTAACTTGAATAGCAGACTTTTATGCCAACTTCTTTTAAAATTCTAACAGTTTTATATGAAGCTGGACCCTTAAAAGGCACACAAACGGAAGATTGATATTCAATATTATGTTTCTGTTATTTTTGGTTATTCATATAGCATGATCTATGAATTGGCGAGGGTAACAATGTTCATTATCAGAACATTTCATAAATGCTCTGACTCTGAATTCAAACTGTTGGAATCACAAATTGCTTTTGCACGGTTAATTAACGTCGTACATACCGATCACTTTATGCTGGGATGGTGGAGTGAATTGTAGTTCAGATACCTATGTGTGTGAGTTGGTTTCGGATCCGGTAAACCTTATGACCGAAAGACCCATATTTGTAAATACTAAATAAATAATCTAAGAAAGATATGGAGTTATCTTTCTGTACTTCCAATGTAAACTTAATTGAAGAGTGTAAACCATTGATGTGATTTAAAAAATCTGCTGGGAAAAATCTGCATCTGCTGCCGAAACGGGTGTCATTCAACTTTGCAATATATCGCTACGCATCTCCGAGGAAACTGAAGTGGACGTGTTCTTAAGGGCATTCAAGAACCAATAATGATGTTAGATCAGAAAGTTTACTTGTATAAAAGCATTCCAAAGAAACGTTGCCGTCCCTGGATGGATTAGACAGCAGCGGCTACGGGTCTCAAAATTTTGGAAGGATATTATACGGGCAAACTAGTCTTGAAAGGGGCATAATTTATTTAACTCAAATTCTATATATAAAGGACTTTTCTGCAGGAGCACTAAATCCATGTGAAGTTCACTTAATTTTTCACTCAAGTATTTCATTTTCCATTCATTCAAGTAGAAATCTTAGAACGAAAATGCATGCAGAGTGCTGATTTAAGTTTGAAACATGTGTAATTTTCATTGTTTTATGATCAGCTCTCCTAGTTTAGATTACGATGAAACAACAACTTAGAAGTCACGCCGATATTTTGAGCATGCTGCTCTTCATTATACTTATTAGTAAACATATATGTCTATTTATACATTAATCATTTTCACCAACATTTTTGGTTGGGGGGGGGGGGCAAAACAGGTGTCTAAAATTATGTTGGGTGAGAATTGCCCCCTTTTCCCTACCTTTAGCGCCGTCACTGGATTCGAAAAATTATGCTCCCGGTCAACAGTCCAATACGCAATAGCGACCTTAAGATTAGACGACGGTCAATAGACGACGGCTTTTAGGGGACTGAATCTAGTCTTACCGTCGTCGTCTGCGCGGGAAATTTAAGATTCAAAAACAAATACACGACAGTAAATTTACAAAAATTTAAATGACAACTTTTAAAAAAACAAGAAGACTTTTGGTCGAAAGCTATTTTGACGACTTTATCGACGACGAAGAGTTTGTTTTATTGTACGATAGAAATTTTTCAAAAAATCTCGAGTTTCCTTACCAAGAATACGGAAGATTTAGCTTGAA
>JAOBYK010390236.1:1687-15909 GCA_025434845.1 Phenganax subtilis
GCATTAAATAACGTTGTAAATGACTTCATTGTCAAGCATTTTGCAAAAGTCATTGAAACTCAAGGTAATGCTATGTATCGCTGGCTTGGTGAAAAAACTTTGGTATAAACCACTGTGGTAGATCCTGGGCTTTATCGCTGGCTTGTGTCTGTTAAATTTTGGGGTCTTATGTGTGTGATAATGTTAGATCCCAGTCTCTTTATTATATGTAAGGCATGTGCCGTCAGCTATATAATGTACTTCTGTGGTTCACTTGCTCTTTCCCAATTCCCACTCTTTACTTGATTGCAGCTTGGTGTTTTAAAAGACTAAACAATTCCCTTCAGTTGACCCCCTTCTAAATGTGCAAGGGTGTCACCCAATTAGTAAAATTGTCTGGCTTTAGATGGAGTCAAGTGATGCACTTGGCTTTGTGAGACAACTGGATATTTTTTTGTTGCATTGTTTTTCATTTTTCTAATGCTAGTCCTTCGTATTCCAGTGTTCCTTCAGTTCACTGCCAAAGACCTGGAGTCCTTTCTTCATGAGGACAAACTAAATGTGTATTCTGAGATGCAAACATTTAAAGCTGTTGAAAAGTGGGTGAATTACAACAAATATGAAAGATCACAGCATGTAAAATCTCTTGTTTCTCAAGTACGGCTTCCTCTGCTTCCAAAAGATTATCTTCGAGAGAATGTGATGAAAAAAGAAATATTACAATCTGAAGGTAGTTCCTTTGCATGATTCCATAATCTTTGTCTCTGTTGGTTTGATCAATTTCTTATTACTAAGAATGTTTATTTTTGTTGCAGATTGCTCACAGCTTTTTAAAGATGCTTGTGAATACCAGGACTACCCAGAAAGACGTTGTTTGCTTCGAAGTGAAAACAACACGCCTCGCAAGAACACGCAGCGTTTCATCTACGTCATTGGTGGTTACGATAGAGTAGAGGAGCGCTTTCTTAACACTGTTGACTGTTATGATACAGTCACTGAAGTATGGCTGAGTGTCGCTCCCATGACTACTTCACGTATCCGGCATGGTGTCACTGTACTCGATGGTATGATTTACGCTATTGGTGGACAATGTGACGATGATGTGTCTGTGAGGACGGTCGAGAGATATGATCCATTTGCTAATAAATGGTATGATGTCACTCCTATGAATGAGTGCAAAGGTAATTCAAGCTTTACAAACATGAAAAATGCCATTACTAACTCATATTAGTAAGTGATGTGTTTGTTTGTGCAGTGACTTAACGTATGTCGCTGGTGCTTTATTTTGATATAACGAAAGAAAGTTTGCAAAAAGTTCACAATTTATTGCTTTGAGATCCCTGATAAGGGGACTTCACTGAAGTTGTATGTTATGTGTTCATATCTATGTCTGCAAGTTCTTCTGCGTGTATTTTAGGTCAACTTGCTGTGGCTGTATGTGATGGAAAAATCTACTGTATAGGAGGCACAGATGACCTGCTCAAGATCAGTTTGAATAGTGTTGAGAGCTACGACCCTGTGACTAACATGTGGACATCAGCGACACCCATGCCCACACCTAGAGGAGCATTAGGGGCTGCCACCCTCCACGGTAAGATATATGCTGTAGGAGGTGGAGATTTTCATGTGGCTTTAGACACAGTGGAGATGTACGATCCTCGAGTGGACACGTGGACAACAATGCCGTCTATGAATTATGCAAGAGGATGTCTTGGTTTGACTTGTGTTAATGAAACGCTTTATGTGTTCGGTGGTGCTCATATGCATAATGGCATGATGACATATCTTGAAGAGAGTATTGAATGTTTTGATCCCAAAATCAACCGCTGGTTAGTGGTATCGGGTACCGAGGTCTCATGTTGGGGTGTGGGCATATGTAGTGTGGCATCAGGTGATGATCATTCAGATCAGAGTGAGCTCTTTGTAGTCGGAGGGATCTATGAGTTCACTGAACGGGATAAAATGTTAAGAGTTACAGTGACTGAGAGACAGATATTTTGTAAGCCATTTGCGCACGCTAAAGACTTGAGCTGTCGAGTGCATACTGGAGCAATCGCCTTGCATTTACCGCCAGGATCATGAGCCCAGCTAAGAATGAAATCCTTTTCAAGCATGTATGTTTCCACCCAGATTTCAACACTTCCTTATGCAAAGCTATTTTCGTAGGTCCCAATTTGGACAATCTTCAAAAGACTTTAGGCATGTAGTGTACATAAAAATGCGTTACAGTGCCCATTTTGGCCGATATATTGTGACTAAATCCCCCTCCCCACCCCATCTCATGGAAATCTAAGTGAAGATCACCAAAGTTGTTTTAACAACTGCAGTATCTTGCGTATTAACTGCACGGTTAACTTATTTTCAGCCGTTAAACGGGTAGTTAACTTATAAACTAAACGTGTGATCATGTCTTTATTTAAACAACTTGAATACAAACAACCTGCGATTATTCATATCGAGTTGTAACTATCGAATATTTGGCTTGCTCTTGTAAGCTTAGAAATGTGAATTTTCTGTCGAAAAAAATTTGTTTGATGAAGATTTGCCGTACTACACGATGTGCATAGAAATGTACCGAGCTTTATTTCTGGGATAATTATTTGGGTGTGAATCGTATGGTTTTGTTCAACGATTTTCTCGAGTTTATACCGATTATGAATATCAAAATTTTCATTTTCTTCTCAACTATATTGAGAATTGCGACTTCTTTTTGGCTTTTCTCGTGTCCGCACGGAAATCACTTTGGAAGTCCTGGGGACGATTGTTCTGCATTTTGTCAGTGTAAGTCTCCGGCGGTTTGCGAGGCTTTCCGAAATCGTTGCGTATCACCCTCGAGTTATAAGGAGGTTTGTCACTGGACGAGACCATGTGGACGTGGGTTGAGTTGTCACCCAGGAGTTCAGAAGTGTTTCAACTCGCCTCGGAGGCTTCGTGAACCTTGTTCGGTCGGTTACAGTTGTGGCACAGGCCTGAGTTGTGCGCCCGGTTTTCAGGTGTGCTTCAACCACCCTAGACTGGCGGGTGAACCATGTAGCATAGGATACGCGTGCGCTGATGGCTTGTCATGTCAACCTGGAGTACAGAAATGTTATCACAAGCCTCGTTTAGAATATGAACCGTGCTCGGCGGGATTCGAATGTTCTCTTTCATTGTCCTGTTCTCTCTGCGGTCGTCTGCTGGCTACCTGTCAGATGGCGCAACTACCTGTTTTCTCTGAGCAAGTAAGCACAGTGACCCCAGCTATACCCTGAGAATGTCTTGATCAAGGTACTAATTTTTTCACAGGAACTGGGCAAGCCTTATAACAAAGTTGCCTTCCTAGTCACTCATAATTCATTCAGTTACGGAATCAATTTTGGAATATGGGCTCACAATCAGCGATTTAGTGTTACTAAGCAACTGAATGACGGTGTCAGAGGTCTCATGTTAGATATCTACTCGGGTATGTTGCAAACTATGATATTGTTCTAGTTTTTGTCAGTCCATTGTAATTTTTTTTGTCGGTTTTCCAGGTTGGGGCAACGCGGACGTGCGCATGTGTCATGGAAGTTGCCGCTGGAGTGGCGCCTCCGATCTCCTTTTTACTTTGAAGGAAATCCAAGATTTCTTACAGCGAAACTCTCACGAAGTTGTTACAATCATCTTCGAAGACTATCTTCGGAACCCACAAGTACTGACGAAGGTGTTTGACGAGGCTCGGCTGTCACAGTACGTCTTAACGTCGGAGTACTGGCGGGAGACCGAAGACTGGCCGACATTGTCCGAGATTATTTCGCTAGGTCGTCGGCTGATCGTGTTCAGTAACGCCGAGGGAATGACAGGATTTCCATACAGTCCGCAGAATATGTGGCATTACGTCATTGAAAGTCGCTATGGATATCCTGGCAAGAATGCTCATGTAAGTATATGTAGTATATGTGAGTTTTAATAAACATCGTCGAACGACAGTAGATGATTCTCAAAATGTATTCATCATTAAAAGATGACGCTCATTCTTATCATTGTACGTCTAAGTTTTGATGATCATTTATTGGCCTGTGAAGTTTATTGAAACCCATCTAAGCTGTGTTAAAAAAAAACTTGTGAACCATTTTTTCCCCTCAGCAATGCAAAGAGAGAGTGGAGTCAAAATATAAAACACGTCAAAGAAGTTTACTTCTCGTCAACTGGTTTACCACTATCCCAAACAGTATTTCTCCATGTTTGAATGATGCAGATGCGCTGAAGAAAAAGCTTACAACTTGTTACAAGAAGTTTGGAAAATGGGCGAACTTTTTAGCTGTTGATTACTACAGCAAAGGCAGCAATGGTGGTGCATTTAAAACTGTGCAGTGGTTGAACGAACAATTAACTGGTAAATAAGTTCAGGCAAATTTTAAATTAATAGTAAGTTATATATTATGAACATATTATCTTCTTGTTTTCTAGCAAGATCTACGTTTAACAATCTGGAAATTTTCATACATTCCTTGGAAGAGAAAATAAAGAGAATTGAGACCTGAAGATTACGGTAAGACAAAGTTACTGTTGTTCTTGCCAAAACCATCGTTAAAGTTCAAACTATCAGAGGTTTTTTGATCACCCCGCGCTTCAACCCACAGCCTGAATGTTGTCACGTGATCATGTCAGTCATCTAAATCTGAGAACTGAAAATCTTCCACAATATCAGCAACTTCACCATCCCCAATGTCCACGCGGTCATTCTGGTCATATTTCTTTGAATGTTTCGCTTCAGTGTCACGACGTGTCTTCTTGCCTTGTTTTGCTCTTTTTCGTTTCTTTGGCGTTTCTTCCTCTGATTCACTGCCTGGATTCTCGTCTACTAGTTCATCCTGCAAAATAAAAATACCAAAGTTTTCTGGACAAACTTTTCTTGGAAATTTCGAGACAATGAGCAGTATTTCTTGACGAGTTTATTTCGCTCACCTGCAGTTCCTCCGGTCGCTTGATTTTCAAGCTTTTCCAACGATTGTAAAATTGAACGATAGCGTTTGGCGTCTTCCGATATTCATTCTCCCAATTTTCCTACAAGAAAATTCCACATTAATGATCAGGCTACGTTAGTACTTACAACCACCTAAGAAGATACAAAAATACTGTTTCAAAACTGACCACAGCTTGGATATCTTTAGGACTGAACGATACAGTAGAACGCCGCTTTGTCACTTGTTGGGAAGTTTCATTGAGCTGAAAACATGTACACACGAGAAATAATTCAGTAAACTAGAACACAATTCACTTCGTTCAAACTTCATTATCAGCCCTTTATTTGTAGCTACCCTCATTTATATAATCACGTCACGTGTACCTTATCTATTAATTGTTTTATCTGTTTCCCTAATCTTGGTACTTTGGATGTTTTCACGAAATGCTTCATCTGAAAAGTACATTCTAAAATTAAACCATCTTTTCTTCTATATATAGGCACAAATTTATACCTCAGACAAACCTTAACAATACAAGGAAACGCCAGCTCTGGAAAACCAATGGAATGCGCATGTGTAGAAAAGTGCTCCAATAATAGCTCAACAATTTGATCAACTACAGTATCCTGAAAATGGAAGAGTTGTTTATTTTCTTCATTCTTGTGTGGTACCATCTGGTTTTCGTTGTCAAATTTCTCCGTTACTCAAGTTTACAGCAATGCGAGAAACAAGTGTCCCTGGACAAATATCTTGACGAACTCATCTCATCCCCCATACATAATAACTTTGACTAACTTTTTTGTCATCTATTGCAAAACGCACCTGAAAAGCTTTAGTGTGTAATTGTTGTTTGGAAACTTTTAAAATACAAGCGAAACTTGTTGGTTTGGCTGTTGAGAGCTTCGATGGTTTGTTGAACTCCGAGCTATCGAGAATCTGCAAAAGTGGAAAATGTTCCCTTGAATGAATGGCAACATGGAACAGGAACATATGATACCGTTGGAAGATTTTGAGCAACTGTTCGTCCGTGGTATTGTTAACTTACCTCCAAAAGAAATGGAGCAACGGGAATGAATGTATCCGTGGATTGAGAAAGTAAATTAAGAGAACGAATACAATGAAAACGAAGTGGATAATATCTTGATGTCGGATTTAACCTGAAGATGAAAATACAATCATGTGAAGTAAGTATTATGTCTTTCTTCAAAAACGTCAGCTAGCCTTGGTTGCGCTTGAAGCAAAGTATTATTTGACAACATATTACCTAATAACACCAAGCGTCACTTGAACTAACGGATAAATGAGTGGTTGCAACACATGTTTGTAAGGCGTTTCACTCAAGACACGACTCCATAAACGTAGGCAATGAATGAACTGCCAGTTGTAGACAGATTGAAAAGAATCCTGATAAACAAGAAAAATATAAGTTTTTTTTTGTTTTTTTTTTAAGATTTTTTTTTTTTTGTAGTTTTGTAGTAAAATATCTTTGATCTACAGAATCCAACGGTAATACTAATAACATTTGCAGAAACATCCTCCCAACATCTCTTCCACACCTTTTTTCTCTGCACCATAGCATTCCTGAGATGAATGGCTAGCTGTCTAATATAGACGAAACCTTGTTGATACGTTGAGTTTGAATTACGACTGAAGATTTCTACCAAGGAATTTTGCATGAAAGCGATGAGTGGTAGAGTACTTGGTGATGTAAATTTACAGTTCTTTACAAAGTTTGTGTATAATTGCTGAAATGAAACAAACCAATACATATAATACAGAGTAAATTTCATGGAAGACAGAAAGTGTCATAATTTCAGCGAGTTTACAATACTTTGACAGTGAAGTCAACAAGCGTTGATGAAATTAATCTCAACAGTTTGGTGAGGCCCACGAACGCCATAACCCGGACATGTTCTTCGCCAACTGACCACATCCTAACCATCCTCTGCAAAACAAGGGAAATTAATGTTAGTAGTACTCAATCTTGTAGGGTTGTATTTAATATATATACGACATGTTGCCATTTTTACTACTCACTTTGATAAAAGCTCTTGTCAGTTTTGGAAAAGAAGCATAGTATGGACACAATATGTGCGTATGACGCAATACAACACAAAGCATTGATGGATCAGAGAGTTTACGCAAAACCTGTTAAAACACAGTCAAAATGTATGACATTGTTTCTGTACGTCATACATTAATTATAGTATTGCTAGAACTGTATGCTAATATTGTCCACCTGTAAGATGCTTTTTAAGTAAAGTTTAAGTGTTGTTTTAACTTGAGACCATTTCTTGTTAGATGAGGGCAACCTACAGCACAAAAACATGTTCTCTTGAGATTTAAACAGTAAAAATGACCATAGAACAGTTTCAGAATTCTGCTGGCACATCATTGCCTACCTTCCAACTTTCATTGGTGTATTTGAGTCAATGCCAAGATAGTTTTGTACAACATTAAGAACATTCTTAAGACATGTTTGAACCAGTATATTGAACACTAAAGAAATGACAATAATTTGATAAAACTTTTACCACCTGATAATTTCAGCATAAACAAAATAAAACTTATTTCGAATAAAGATTTCATGATTTTAATGAAGAACTGTATATTTCAAACCCTTCTTCATTAAAATCTTGAAATCTTTATTCGGAATAAGTTTTATTTTGATAAAACTTCCTCCTGTAGCAACACAAAGGAGCAGTAAGTGACCCACCTTCACTTCCTTCAACCCTATACTTGGGTGTCTTCTGTTCTCCAGATTCCTCGCTTGTCACAAGCGTGTCTTGGACAGCACAGTCAAATGCTTGAACTATTTGCTTTAAAGAAGCTAAGGAGTTTTTCTAGAAAAGAATGGGTATTACTTTGACTAATATAAAATTGAGTACATTGGCTACAGAAAGTTAGCACATCTGTCTTCATAAGATGGCTGTGAATATTTTACTTTCACAGGACTGTGATATTAAAGCATTTCACTATTTAATACACCTGTAACCCTTTTGACCAAGTTTTTATCATTGCCATAGTAACAAGTTTTCCTTTCTGCTCAACAACTTCCTCACCAACTTCAGAAACTTCATTCCTAGTATCTGTTTCTTCCTGAAAACAAATTGAAGACATAACTTTGGTTCCAATGTATTGAAACAATCTCTGCACAATGCAATACTTCCTCATCCTTTAATTTTTCATTTTCTTGAGCTTCTTCATCCTCACTTTCATCTGTCTGGAGTTCATCATCTGTTTCTGAATCATTAAACTCCAACAATTCTTCATCATTCTCTTGAAGGAACTTGTAAAACTCAGGGTCTTTTTCTTGTAGTCTTGATAGTTGGTCTTTGTGTTTCTGTGTCTTGGACTTGGTTTGTTCACTGCATAAGAATTTTTCTGATAGTAAACTGGATCTACAGCGTGATACTGCGCTCTGGAAAGTGCTTTCAGATCTCAGCAACATATCAAAAGTGGTTGATAAGTTGTCAAGAAGGGAGACATACCCATTTATTGGTTGCAACTTGGGTCCTTCTGTATCATTCTCTTCCACAACCACTTCTTCATCCCCAGTGGATACGTCCGAATCAAAACCATGAGCCATGAACTCGTCAACATCCATGTCACTTATTTTCCTAACAATCAAAGGTTAAATTGTTATTGATTGAATGGAATTTGAAAGGGAAATTGGGAAAGAAGTATAGTTCCAGTATTCTACCACTCCATCTTTTTGACTGTCATAATCAACAAGAGATTTTCAGCTATGGTCAGAGTAGTATAGCACTGTACTAGTACGAGGCTACCTGCTTCAATAGTTCAATTCCTTACTGTCTACTGATCACCTTTAAATAAACATTTTTATTTGTCTTTTGAAACTACCTTTTTTGCGCTTTGTGGTTCTTTGTTTTAGTATTAGACATTGTGGCTTTAGCTTTTATTTTTTCTACAACAAGGCAATCTTCAATCAATCTTCTTTTCCTTCGCTCCTCTACAAAATTTCCACCATATTTAGTACACGTGCTTTTTGCGCCCTTCTTCAGGAACCTGGGAACTAACACATACTAACACTGTGTTAGAATAATTGCAACGTTTAGGAATTAGAAAAAGTTACATTTAAGAGCTCTAGAATACATTTTTGCTAAAATGCAATTTTTGTTAATAAACTATTTCTTTTACAGCACAGGTGCAAAATGTTAACGTGTCATTGGTTACTCAAATAAAGGGGTATTAATAGACCTCTATGCGCCAATCAGAATGCGAGATTTAGCGTTCTCGCGTATAGTAACAAAACATGGCGACCGTTTGCTTACATTAGGATTTCTACTAAAGTTTGCGTTTAAATCGACGCTCATGTGTGTTTTATCACTGTCGTGTACAGCAAAATGGAGGTTACAACAGAGAAAGATAATGTTGCATTATCAGATTACGACACTGATGATATAGAAAGTATGAATAGCGAAGATATTAACCCTGCCAGATTGCTCAGTGATCTCCAAGGAGTCTATCGTGATCATTTAATGCAGATTGAGAATGCTGATGATAAACGAAATGACACTTACAGAGTAATTTTTTGCTAGAAATTCATGTTTCAAATCCTAAATTATATGAGTCGTTCAGCTGTATATTTGTTTCATAGACCCAACTTCACTCATTACAAGAATATGTGAATGATTTGAGTTCTAAAAATGAGATTCTGCTTGAAACTGTTGAAGAATTAGAGAAAGAGGCAAATGAACGAGTTGCGTTGGTTGAAGCAAAACTTCAGACTACTATACAGGTAATATAAACTTATGCACAACCAAGTCTGCATAATCGCCAGTACTTTTAATCATACACATTATTGTATTATCCTGAATCTACAGATTTGTTACATATTGTACTTTTCCTCATACAGGATTGTGCAACCACAAGTCAGGAACTCAAAAATGAGAATATAACATTAACTAATCATATCACTAAAATTCAAGACGAACTGAAGGTGAATTTACCTGTGACTATTGACTTTTAGACTCTGTTTACACGGTGCTACTTTCATCGGCGTTTTCTATTGTTTGAAACTTATATGGGAATCAAGTGCAATAGGAAATGCTTCCAAAAACAGCATGGTGTAAATGGCATTTTAGTGTTTTGTACATTTCACTGCTGATGTCCTTTATATGATTGTTTCATCAGAATGAAAAGGAAGTACATGAGCACTTAAAACATGAATCAAATGAGGTTCGATCACAAAATGATGATTTGGAACATGATGTGGAAATTCTTGTTCATCTTGTTGGTAACATCATGGCAGGCCGCAAAATACAGGCATGTACATGCATTATGGATGGCTTAAATTTTTTTAAATGGCAGTGTGAACTGAATTGCATAACTATTTACAATTTTTTCTAATGGTGCAGTATAGTTTAATTAACTTTGACTGTTGATCTATACAACCATCAATTATTATTCTATCCACCCTATCAGCTTTCCTTGTAGGAGGAAACCAGCATACCAGCAGAAAACCTACAACTTTTGGCAGAGTAGTTTACAGACTCTCTTCATATGCCACAGCCTCATTAGTATAATGCATAATGACTAAGCTATCTAGCTGTGAAACTTGTTGAACACTTAGTGACTAGATTGAACAGAATAAAATGTGTGACAACAGTTTAAACTCCACAGTCATGTTGTATTTCAGCTTGATGACCTTGGTTTGAGAGTTGTTCCTGTTGGGAAAATATTTGTCAACCATGCAACAACATCAAGAGATATGTATGCTTTACAATAATTTGCCAAATCTGTTTGATGATTGATGTTTAATCTATTGTGTGACTGTTTTCAGGGCTGATGGTGAAATGAAATTGAAAAATGAAATTTCTGAACTCAGTAAAGAACTTGCATCTCGTGATAGGAGTATTGCAAAACTTGAGAAAACTATTTCTGCATATGAAGAGGTAATGTATAGTAGCAATTTTGCTTAATACAGCCATAATCCATGGAATTCCACAACACACCAGAAATTGCGACACATTATAATGCAGTATGTAAGAACACTTTTGATATAATTTTCATGACTCTTCATTGCTGGGCATTGCATTGTGATGGACTGAAACTTTAATTATCACAAATACACATTGCCTATTTGTTTTCATTTTGGTTCTTAAAGAAAAGTCAAGGGCAATCGTTAGAAAGCGTTACTCAGGAAAGCAGAGTTGACCTGCACAGGAATGAAGGGCGGTCCTACGAGAAGCCTTGGGGCGAGTGCACTGGTGCACAAACCAGTAAAGATGTTGGGTTACGAAAACTACGTGAGGACCTGGAACTGAGTGAGAAACAACGCAAGGAATTAGTGACTAATTTGGAAGAATCGGAGAAGTTCATTGCACACTTGCAAGGCAAAATGGGAAAGCTCCAGAATGATAATTATGTCTCGAGTTCTGACGCAAGTTGCAAAAGTTTGGCGATCAAGACTTGGGAAAATAATTTCAAGAAAAGTAAATTAGAGGTAGAAAAATTAGGAACGAACTTTGTCTTGTGAACTGCGAGTCACCTAGCTCAATTAGCAAGACATATATATCCATGGTAATTCCTTGATTTTCTCAGGTTGCTCGTCTCAAAGAGACAGTTAATGACCTTGAAAGTAAGCTTAAACAGAAGGAACACGAGCTAGAGATGGTGACGTCACATGCAGGAGAAGATGCTGCAGCAAAAGTGAATTATTTGGAGTCTGAGGTAAAGAAAGCCAAGGAGCAAAGACAGGAGACTGAGAAGGAGTTAGTGAGAGTTAAGCAAGACTTTGATAAAATGCAGTCTGGCTTGAAACATGATCATGAAGAGATGAAGCAACAGGTACAATCTACTTGACATTACAAGTAAAACAAGGTTAATTTGCAAACATTCTTGACTGAAGTTTCAATTGTTGTGAAATCTACTGCAATGTTGTTGATACTGTTTTATCAATACAAAGTTACCTGTATTTTTTTTGTACAGTTGAGCGACTGTGAAGAAAATTATCGACGTCTCCAGGAAGAATTATCAAATGTCAATGAAAAGTACAACTTGGCTACAACGGATGTAAACTACTCATTTCGATATGTGAATTTTCTTCTGAAATAGTTGGTGGTTTGTACTGGGGTAACTTTTCTGCATATTTAGATTCATGAAAAAGAAAAAGCTCTTCGAAAAATTCAACAGAAGCATATGCAGGCGTCATACGAGGTATTAATATTATCTCTTGCCTTGAGCGCTACAAACTCTGCTTTCTATATCGTAGCTGTTCGTATATTAATGAAATAATGCGTAATGTTTTTTGTCTTAACAGATTGAACAAGAGAAAGCTTATCTAGACAAAGTTAAGGAAGAATTTCAACATGAGCGGGAAATGAAAGAAAACGCAGAGAAAAAGGTTTGCTAAAACATTTGACAATTGTATCAAAATAATTATTACTTGTGGAATTGATTGTTTAAAAACTTCATTTGTTCAGCTTAAAGAATTGGAAAATTTACCGCAACACTTGACGAAAGTGCAACGCCAAAACAAGGCTATGGTCAGCAAGGTAATGTTTTGCTTGTAGAAACATAAACCTGTAGCTGTAGATTTTAGTCAACTGTTCCGCATCTTATG
Organism: Phenganax subtilis; assembly: GCA_025434845.1. Classification (NCBI taxonomy): domain Eukaryota; kingdom Metazoa; phylum Cnidaria; class Anthozoa; order Malacalcyonacea; family Clavulariidae; genus Phenganax; species Phenganax subtilis. The sequence goes on from JAOBYK010390236.1 coordinate 14,180, forward strand.
ATTGCTTTTCTTCAGATTGACGAACAAGCAAAAAATTTGTCAACATTTGAGGAAAAATTGAACGAAACAAGAGTTGCAAATCTGCAGTTGTCTAATAAGGTAATTATCAATCAATATAACCTGAAAAAGCAATCTATTTTTTATTCAAAACATTGTAATGTAGTATCGTTAGAATCATTGGTGATCTTTCATCTTTTTTATGTTTTAGATAACAGAGTGCAATGATACTATCAAAGGACTTCATTTTCAATTGAATACGATTAAAAATGAGCGAGATGACGAAGCAAATGAAATAAATGTTTTGAGAGAAAGTTTGGAGACAGAGAAAGAACGCCGTGTTCGAAATGAAGAAAAGGTAGGATAAGGAAATATGTTTAGCTGAATTTTTGTTTTGATCAAAAGCTATTCTAATAAGTAGCTATTTTTCTATATTTTTAATCACCACAGTGTCGTACTGCTGAGGCAGATATTCGCAGGATGCAGTTGTCTTCTGAAGAAATGAAATCCACTTTATCGCACAAGGTTCGCACTTACCTCTCTCCCGACATTGTTTTTGAACAGTGTCTTTTCTTGCAACAAAAGGTAAAGCATTCTAGATGATAATACACGTTCTAAACATAAAATATTTTTTTGATTTAGGTCGAGACAAGAAATAAATCCATTGTTGAGTTAGAAAGTGTTGTTAACGAGTTAAGAATGAAAAATATTCAACAAAGTAACAAGGTGCAAAATTAGTCAAAAACTACAGTGATTTAGTGTATCAAAGGCAGTTTGTTTAAACTACGGTGATTAATGGTTTTTTGTGTTAGGTTCAAGAGTTAGAAGATGCTATTCAAGAGAATGAATATAAAATAAAAACTGTGGAAAGTGAAAAGACGATGAAAATTACTGAGGTAGAAAAATCTTTAACGTATAGTAACTGTTGTATTTCTATTGTGGCATAATGTAACGCGACGCCAGTTAACCAGGACCGTTTTGTGTGTAGTTGGAAAAAGAAATCAGTACGTTTGAAGAGGATAAGCAGATCGCCGGTGAGGAAAATGACAGAATCACAAAACAGGTGAATTTTTTCATTCAGTAAAGGCTCTTGAAAACTATGACTAATTTTGAAGGGGATCACTTCAGTAGAAATACGTGTGTATACTTCAACTGATGAATTTGTATCCTTGTGACAGTTGACCAAACTTTCAGAGGATATGAAGAAATTAAAGTCGGATGCAGACGATCAGAGAAACGCATTAGCGGCTGAGGTAATTAATTGATCGCCAGCTTTAAAGTGTCAATGTTCTCCTAGGCTTTTGATAGTGCTGCTGACGCTTAGCCAGTAGGATTGCCAATTACTGTGTAGACTGTACACAGGCTGATTTATGCTAAAATACTTTCAGGTTGCAGAGCGTCATGATATCATAGTGAAATTAAAATCAGATTTGGTTGCGTTGAAAGAACGTCATCGCACGGCGGTCACCCAGGTATAATAATATGTCCATCGAGGGAAAGCTATTAGAAGGTAAGCTTACAACGTGTTAATGTCATTTTACAGCTCGCAGAACGAGAAGTGGAATTAGAAGAAGTTAGATTGCAATATGGAGAAAAAGTTTCACAGGTGAGCATTGACTACTTTGCTTAATAAAAAACTTGTATTTCTTATCATACTCAAGGCCCTGTTACACGATGCAATTTTTCTTGCAACTTGCAATGCAATTCTACTCTTGATAGATGTAAAATTGGCA
>JAOBYK010390347.1:0-15909 GCA_025434845.1 Phenganax subtilis
ACGGACCGAAAGCTTTGCAATAATAAATATACATGGTGTATACCTCAAACGAATACTGATATTGTTGTTTTGCCATGCAAAACTACACGAATCTTAAATTAAATTATGTTATACATCATTGGAAACTAAAGCAATACATTGATATGGGTCTTGCACTTGTAAAAATACATCGCAAATTTAAGTTTCAATAATCAGAGTGGATGAGATCATGTAGAGAACATAATACTAAGTTGCAGACCAAGCTGAAGTCTAAGTTTGCAAAGGACTTTTCTAAGGTCATGAACAACTCAGTTTATGGAAAGACAATGGAGAACATTCGTAACTATAGTGATCTAGAATTAGTCAACAGTAATGAGAGAGCACTGAAATTGGTCAAAAAACCAAAGTACAAATCTTTTACAATATTTAATGAGAATTTAATTGCAGTGCAAATGTTCAACACAAAGCTAACACTTGATAAACCAAAACACATAGGAATGACAGTCTTGGAGTATTCAAATAAAATAATGTATGATTTCCATTATAACTATATTAAACAAAAGTTTATGAATAAAGCAGAACTACTATTTACTGATACAGATTCTTTAACTTATAATTTCACAACAGATGACTTTTATAAAGACATTTCAAAACACTTGAAAAAACAGTTTGATACGAGTGAGTTTAATAACCCTAACATACCTTATATTACACCTGGCCTTAATGGTAAAGTGCCTGGGGTGTTCAAAGATGAGTATTGTGGAGGACTACCTATAGAATTTATAGGCTTGAGATCCAAATGTTATAGTATTAGGGACTGGAGCGATAATTAAAAAAAAAAGCAAAAGGTGTAAAAAAATCAGTGATTGAGAAAAATATTAGTCATCAAGACTATATAAATTGACTACTAACTGGTCGAGAAGAGCGACGAAAAATGAGCCTTATAAGATCTTATATACATGATTTATACTCAGTGGGAATTAATGAAACTGCTTTGAGTTCAAACGATGACAAAAGATACATACTTCCAGATGGGATTCATACGCTATCTTATGGACACAATAGGATAAAAGAACTTGATGATAACTAACCTTGAGCCAGGACGAACTAATGTGAGTCTGTTTCCTCAATTGTTTTTTCAAGACGTACAATTAACCGCTCAGTTTCTTCAATTTCTACAATGGTTGTTCTCTATTTAATTTTCAACTCATTGATACGTCGATCTAAATTGTTTTTCTTTTTTATAAGAGCTCTTCTTTTCTTTTTCTCCTTAACAAGTAGTGATTGTATTAACAAGTAGTGATGTATTATGTAATACAAAAAAGTAATTATTTTACCTAGTGCCCAGCCTCCAGCAAGACCTATATCCCCTGAAGCAATATGCTGATACTCTTGCATCTCATTAGAAGGTCTACAATAGTCTTCTAATACAGGTTTTCTTTCCCAGTCTGGATTGAGTTTATGAATTTGACTCAAAACTTTATTGGTCATATTAATGACTGAATTTTCGTCTGATAATTTCTGTCTTTACTTGATAATTTTGTATATTTTTGCAATTTCGTTTTCATTCCATTTCTCCTTTCCAAAAGCTAATTTCTCCAAAGCGAAGTTATGTCTTTTCATTTCTGCTTCATAGTCTGTGTGGTTGAGTTTACTGAATAAGAATCCAGCTCCTGCAAAAGCAAATGCATTAAATAGTCCTGCTACTCTAGAGACCATTTATTTTAAGACGTAATCTTCTCGGGAATACGACTCTTGTCTTCGAGGTATTTTACAATCACTGATCCTACCATTAATGATCCAGCAAGTTTTAGTGTTCCATTCAAGTTTTGAGGTGTACCCAGAGACTCACCAAATGCTTTTTTGCTTAATAAAGAGACAGCAACAGATGAGGCTGTTAATACAACTCCACTATAAATCTTATTTATATACTCTTGTTTTGATGTTATAGTTGTTTGACTTCCCATTTAATTTATATAAAAAATTTTTTGATTTTTTGTTTTGAGACGAAGCTTCAGTCAAATGTATCTAGTTTAACAAAAGCAGGTTCTGGTTTCTCAATAACTACAGAGCTGACAGGACTAACAGCAAAGCTGAAAGGTTTTATAGTTGCCTGTTGTTTTTGAAAAGAGAGCTTGTAACTCATGTAGCCAAATACTCCAACTCCAATGTTTGAAATGATAGCTATAGCAGGTGTATAACCCCAGTTATTTTCACTCACTTGTTTTTCAAGTTTTTCTAATTGCTTCTTTTTAGCCTCTTTAGCTTGCCTAGACAACTCTGCTATTTTTTTTCATTGCTTTACTTTTTTTTAGGTCTTTGACTTTTTCTTGAGTAGTAATAGTTTGTGGAGTAGTTGTTTCAACTTGAGTGTCCATTTATTTTATGTTATAATTTATAAAACAGTCTCCACTGCTAGATTTAAATTAGACTCATTTCCATAATTACCTCCAGCTGTTTTTCTAATTTGAATATAAAACATAACCACGTCATTAATGTTTCTAACTTGATCTTTAAGATAAAATGGATATTTAATGGAACAGCTTGATAACCACCAAAATTTAGTATATTTTGATCAGTAATGTCTACCGTTTTTATGACTTTTTGTTGTTTAGATTTATTTTTCATAAATACAAAAGTTGAGTACTCAACACTAAGATTTGTAATTACAGCATCATTGTCAAATGTATGAATCAACAAGGTTACATTCGTCTTATCATTAACATCTGGGAGATAGATTGAACTAATTGGACAACCGCTGTTTAACGTTTTTGGTATACTATAATCAACTACTCCATGCAAGCCTCTATACGAAAAATTATACAAACATGTTATAACAATGCTAGGTTTAGCTGACCCGTCTCTGAGACTGGTCAGCTTTGGCGTATAACCATAATTCAAAGTCAGTTATTTATAGTATTTTCGAAACAAACTCTCAAAATTGTCTCATTTTTATAGTTTGTTGGTGGATTATATTGTTTAAGTTTAACAAACAATAATACAATCTCGCTCTGATCATTTACATAGTCCTTGAGGTCAAATGACTTGTTTATGATAAATACATGTTTTCCATTAGGTTTTCCTAAATAATTCTTATTATCATTTCCTTTGACTACTCCTCTATAGTTTCGAAACATATAAATTGGATCTCGAAGATTAAATTCGTGCTTGGATTTGTGTTTTTCAACAACGACGAATTTGTAGTGAATTTTAAAATCACTGTGCAAAGTACTATCCGTATCAATAGTATGAGTTTGAATAGTTTTCGTGGTACTTTTGTTACATGCGTTTTCAACATAAGGAATATCATCGGTATTTCATTGAGTAACTTAGCAGGTCTTGCCCATGCAGATGTTAATTCATTAAAATCAAATCAAAATATTGTTTTCTGTACTTGTGGTTTGTTTTTGCGTATAACCATAATTTGATGTCATTTATTTAAAGTATAAATTTTGCAAAGAAAAGACCAAACATCAACATTGTGCCTGCAGCTTCAACCATAGTGGTGTTTGTAAGACTATTATTAGGTACTACAAGACTGTTTGTAGGAACTTTTAAGTCATTTTTAAGGTTACTACTAAGTGTCTTGATTTTACCTAAAAAACTGCTATTAAGAGTCTTAGTTTCACCTACAAAACTGTTACTAGGTGTCTTTATTTTACCTACAAATCTACTATTAGAGACTTTCGAGTTATTTCTAGTGTTACAATTAGGAACACTTGAGGACTCTATAAGATTAACCTTGTCATTTTTACCAAACTTCATAGACACTATAGCAGTAGCAAAAGTATTCTTGAATCCTTTTATAGGTGTATCTAATAAAAGCATATCAGAAGGAATTAGAATAATTCTCGGACTTACTACCATATTTAATACAACATTTGTGTCCTGGATTGCTTTTCTCATATTGGAAATCAATACTGTGGGATTATCTTGAACTACAGTGTCTTGTACAAGTTTGGAAAACACATCTTGAGTCCGAGAAATTTTTACATCTTTGTTTAAAATAGACCACCTTGTATTTGTTCGAGCCTCTAGAACTGCGTTAACATAACTTTCCATCTCTTGTTGTAAGCCTTTTTGTCCTGCTTGCGTAAGACCATCAGAAGTTTGTTTTATAAATGATTTCCAATTTTGTGTTTCTGACTTGGTTGCAATTTTATCAGTGTACTCGTATCCAATCCCCGAAATCCCCATCGTTCTGTTTTTTTTTTAGGAAACACGTAGTGATATTTTCTTATTTTTGATCTGTCATGCTTTTCTAAAAAATAACTTATCGCTTCTTTAGTATGTTCTAGTTTGTATTTCCATACTTTCTTAGCAGGAATATTCTCTTGTATGAGTCTCAAGTCGTCTTTGTCGACATAAGGACTTAGCTTGTTTGGATATCTCAAGAACCTCTTGATATGATAATAAAAATAGTACTTGGTAATACTTGAAATCACTTTAGGTTGACCTTGCCAAGTACTATGTTCTATGCTCATTCCTGATTTGGAAGATAAAACATAAGCAGCCGCTAGACTTGTAAAATAGGGATCTTCAAAATAGTTGAGTTTTGATTTGGTAATGTCTTTTTTATTGCTTGAGTCTTTCCACTTGATGTCAAGTGGTTCACGTTTACACTTAAAATGGTCTGATTCATTTACATAAATCTCAAATGACTCAAAATCAATCTTGTTGTCAATGTTGTTGTCATTCAGTTTTAACCCTGTCACTGTTCCTCTCGAATTCCAAATTCTAGGAGTCCAATACAAAGCATAAGAATATTTGTCTTTAAATGTTTTTGATGTAATCTGAGTTCCATAATCATCTGTAGCATCATAATCTATACCTGTATCTAATTTCAAAGCGTTTGGATCAACTATAACATTAAACTCAAATTTGCTTAGGTCAGCATTAGGATACTTTTTAGAAAAGTCATCTTTAAGCCTTTGTAGTTGAGTGTGGTATATAGACATGGCTTTTTCATAGTTTTTACCATACACAGCTTCATAATATCGCTCCATTTATTTTATACATTAAGTAAATGAACAAGCTTAATGTGATTATTAACAATCATCATAAAGAACTTTTTATTGATAAAAGAATAGAAACCACTTCAAGTTCTTGGCTCTTTCTCAAATCAGCTACAAATTTTTGGAATTGTAAAAATTAAATACCTCGAGAAAATAATTTTATCAGCAAATTTGGAATGACGCTTTTACTTCCAGTAGGTTACCTTAAATATGATGATATCAAAAAAGAACTAGAAAAATACAAAATTGAACTTGAAAAACTCTCCTATACAAACAAAACTGAAATATATTGTAACGAAGAAAATTTAAACTTAAAAAAGTTTGGAGCACTTTTAGGAACCAGTCTTGTCAGAAAAGTAACCAAAAACACGTGGACGGAGTCTGAAAAAGAGTGTGATAAAAACTTAGGTCCAAAATTTGCTAGCATACATTGTGATGCAGTAAATAAGTCTTTAAACTTTGACTACACCGGAAAAAGAAGTTCAGCTTTTGTAACTTTACTCATTACAACAACTCAATCACTAAGTGGGTCATTTTCTCATTTTAACAATATTCAAAGTGAGGTTTCTGTTTACAATGGAATTTGGAACAAGTTTACTTTTGATGTAACAACAGGACCAGGTGAAAACACAAATGTTGGGACTGTATTACTTAAACTTTACGTAAAATAAACGAATCATTTCACAAAAGAACAGGAACTTAGAAACTTGTACTATGATTCAAAAACAGGATGCATGTATGCCGAAAAACGTTATGAAAAAACACTTGAACAGGACTTGAATGTCTCAAGAAAACAAATCCAAACATGGTTAAAAACACAAGATACTTTTACTAGATTTAAATGTATTGTCAGAAAACAGAAATTTAGTAAAACTTATGTGAACAATTTAGCTGATCAAATACAAATTGATCTGGGGATATGAATAAACTCTAAAACAGAAACAAAGGCACTGTTTGGATTCTTACAGCTGTGGAAATATTATCTAGATTTGGATTCGCCATTCCTGTGTATAGAAAAGATGCTAAAAACATAACAAAAGCTGTCAATGAACTGCTGTTAGAGTTTAAAGATCGATTTGGAAAATACCCCAATGTGGTTCAATTTGATGAAGGAAAAGAGTTTTACAATGTAGGTGTAAAAAACTTGTTAGAGCGTCTCAAGATAAAGTACTTTTCTACCCTGTCTGAAAGAAAAGCAGCCATTGTTGAAAGATTCAACCACACTTTAAAATCAGTCATGTGAAAATATTTTTATTCAAAGGGCACTTATAATTGGACAAGTGTTTTAGATGATTTTGTGAATACTTATAATAAGACAAAACATGGTACCATTCTTATGAAACCTGCTGACGTCAGCAAAACTAATGAAGATCAAGTTTCAAATACTTTGTATGGTCAGTGGACTGGAGAGTATCCTTTAAACAAGGACAATATTGGACACCTTGTTAGGGTAAGTTAGTATAAATATATCTTTGAGAAAGGATATGAAGCAAATTTTACCGAAGAGATTTTCAAAATTTCCAAAGTGTTTCGAGGTGATCCGAACATGTATGAAATTGAAGACATGACGGATAATGAACCTATTCTTGGGAAATTTTACGAACAAGAATTAAGTCATGTGAATAAAGAAGACAATGTTTACAGAGTTGAAAAAATTCTCAAGACCAGAGGTGATAAAGTATTTTTAAAATGGTTAGCATATGATAATAAACATAATTCTTGGATTAAGAAAAGTGAACTTCAAAAATTAAAATACACCAATAAATAAATGAGTATCGAGATTAGTCCTCAATATAGTTTAGAACTTTATTCTGATCTTGATTGAAGTGAGTTCAACTCTGATTCTTCATCAAACGAGTCTGACTCTGATTCGGAATATATTCCATCAGTTTCAATTACTTCATTTAATACAGACACAACAAATAATATTGAAAAAGATACAGAAACTGAAAATTATTCATCAGATGCTAAAACTGAAGATAATTCATCAGATACAGAAACTGAAAATAATTCATCAGATACAGAAAGTGAGAATGATACAGAAACAGTTTGCACAGATTCGGAATAATTTTTTATCATTAAATAAATGGAGTTTGAATTACATGATTTTGACAATAAATTTAAAGAAGACTTTCCAGATGAAGAAGAAACCTCTTTATAGAGCGAGACTATGACCAAGACGTAGAGTCCTCTCTTATTAACCAAGATCAAGAAACATTGGATCAAGACCAAGAGGATGATTTTCATTTGAGTGGAATGAGAGAAGATATGAGAATGGTAGATAAAAGAAAAAGATTAAAAGAATACACTGGACTAGAAATTGACCATAAAAAAGATAGATTTTCAAAAGCTCTTTTACAAGACATTCAATTTACGTGGAGTGATGATCAAGGTTGGAGTGGTATATTATACAAAAACAAACCTGTGTATAAAAGGAGTAGAGGAGACATGATTCTTTATTTTAAATCAAGAATTTACCCTCAATTTAAAATGGCTGTATACCTAGCTCGAAATGAAGAACAAAAACAACAAGTAAAATTACAACTTGAAACTTGGTTAGAAAGTAGAATAAAGTCAATAGAAGACGAATCGGATGAAGAAGACCTAGAAGAAGTAAAAGGCATTACTTCAGTTCAAAAACTAGAAGAAAAAGCTAGTGAATGGAGAGAACTGAAGTACACAACAGAAGATGACAAGTATAAATTGCTTGCAGAATATGCTCTTTCATTAGCTGATGAAGCAAGACTAAAACTAGATCAAGATCCTCAACAACATTAAACCCTCGTGGAACACAAAAGGTTGTCCATTCTTAGACAAGTGAAAATGGACTCGTTAAATATTTGCCCATTGCAATGATTACTGGAGCTATAACTGCTGTTGGACTCATTATAGATTACACAGTCGGATCTAAGAGTAAACTTGGTGTAGGTGCACATAAAATAAAAAAGAAAAAACTCACAATAACTTTAGATAAAAAAGATAAAACTGATAAAATCGGAGGAAAAAAAATCCCTATTATAAAACTTGAACAACCAGAGGATACTATAAAAATAAATGCTGTTAAAAGTAAAACGTTTGATAAATATTTAAAAACATATACTATAAAGAAGAGAAATGAATCACCTGAGGAGTATTTAAAAAAAAAAAGAAGAAAAGAAAGACAAGCAAAAGTAGATGAACTTCTAAAGATGAGTCTACAGATTTAGATTCTCCTGAGAAACCAATAACCGATTTAAGTTTTCCTGTAAATCAAAAAGAACAAGAATCTGTAAATATTGAAAAAACTGCAATGATCATAGGTTTATCTGCTGTCGCAGGTGGAGGAGCATTTTACTTGGCCATGGTGCCTGCTTATGCCGCTGTTTCTTATTCATCAGCTGCAGTATTTGTTTATTATAAATTAGGTCTGATTACTTATGCTGTATCAGCTTTGGTAGCAGCTATTACAGGAATTAAAACTTATGATTCTACAACAGATAAAACAGCTGAGAAAAAATGGTAATGTCATCTATCCAATAGGAAAACCTATTTATGATGTCTCGTGTTTTTATTAGAAATATATACACCAAAAGTTATAATATCTTTTTTAAAACTAAATTTAATAATGTTGGATTGCTTTTACTAATCTCATAACAAAAATCATTGGTATACCTTTACTCAAAGTTACAGGTTATTTTTAAGTAGTTTTTGGATTAATGATTTAAGTGGGATTGTATTTTATCTGTTGTTTAAACGTGGTAGTTGGATGGATATTATTCTATTTTTTTATTCCCACCATTTGCTTGTTCGCTATGAATCAACTATTATCTAATACACTACAATAAAATTAAATATTTTTTTTTCACATTAATTAATGGACACATTAATTCCTGGATATAAGAAACTAAGAATGTCTGATATCAAAGGCATTTGAACAAAACAAACTATTACTTTTAATCCAAACAAAGCCAATCCTGAAGAAGAGATTTATGTAGGCATTCCAAAATTAAGACCAGATGTTTGTTTAATTCCTGATAGTTTAAATTCAAAATTTGACTTTAAAACAAAAATGACAAGTCTTGGTTCATGAATAATCTTGGAAAACTATTATTGGAGAGATTTACTATTACAATGGGAGGTGAAAACGTTTAGGATAACAATGGTCATAGCGAATAAGAAGTGTACAAAGATTTGTGGTTATCAAAACATGAACGAGATGAACTTGTAGAATTTGGCATTGCAAATGAAAACACTCGAAAGTTCATTTCTGCTTCCAATGATGGAGTGAAACTGGTACAACACAAAAAGTGTCAGATGCTTTGATAGCTTCTGTTCATGGTATAAAACAAAAAATCAAGTTTGATAAAATCATTGGAGATCATAGATTGTACTCTCCTTATGCAACTGGTCATAACCTTCAGTTTAAGTTGAGATTACCAAAAGCGTCAAGTATTATGATAGCACAATTTGGTCAAAGTGTAGCAGGATACACCTTGGAGAATATTGAGTTGGAATATGAGACCATTGAAAATGAAAGTTTGGCTAGCGAAGCTTTAACGACTTACAATTCTGGAAGATCACTTAATTTTGAACATGTTACTTTAATGAAAATTGTAGAGTGGGATAAAGATAGTACCTTGGTCAATGAAACAATAAATATTCCTAGAAAAAGTACGAGTGCTATTGTTATGTTACTTAAGAATAAAACGATAACAGATAGTGAGGAATACTTGTATCCTAAAATTGAATCTGTTAAAGTCATTATTGAAGGAGTACCTAATTGTATTTATAGTCAAGGCATTAGAAAAGAAGACTTGTATTCAGAAGCAAAACGATTCTTTATGGAAAAGTATGATACAAACAACATGGACATTCGGAAGTTTTTTAAGGATAAATTTGCTCTTGTGATTGATCTTAGAACAATACATGATAACACTGTTATTGGATCTGGCAAAAAACTAGTCAATACTCAAAATGGTATACTTTTAGAGATTAAAAAGAAAGCTACAACTGCAAATGTATTACGTAAAATATTCGTGGTTAGTGATGGTATTGTAAATTTCAAGAATAAAACTATTGAAGAAATAATCTACTAAATAAATGAACAATCCTTTATATAAAAACTTTAATCATATATCAGATAAGATTGATCAAGACACTTGTAATCAACTGATAAAAATTTATGATAATTATTATCAAAAATATGAATTAAATCATAAAAAATATAAAACACTAAAGGGAATAAAAGTCTCTTTACAATCTACAGGACTTGTTTTAACAGTTGTTAGAGCTGGTACAAGTGTGGTCAATCCACTTACTTTAATCATCACTGGAGTTGGAACATTGATCTCTGCATGGATAAGTAAGAGTAATATAACAAGAAGAGTTGAACAGACTAAATTTGTATGTGTATAGCTTCAAAAAGTTTGTAATCGAATCATCACCATTTTTAGACCGGAAGAATTTTCAGAATCGGATGAAATCAAGTTACCCCGTGATTTGAAGGTGATTCATGATATCATCTCTGACATGACAGCTTAACTTACAGAGTGATGATAAGGATGTCTTAAAGATATATCTAACTTGGAAAACTTGGGGTTTTTTTTAATTTCTTAAGAATCTGTTGTTTCTCTTTTTTGGAAATGTCACCTCAACAATCGCCAAACAAAGTGCTTATATTATCCTTATTTGGATTATAAAATGAAACAAGTCTAGAAATATTATCACGATAAGGTTTAGCAATGGAAGTAAGTTGTTGAGTAATGACAATGGTACTTAAACCAAAATGTCTTGCTGAGAAAGCAAGATTAACAAGCTCAGAAGTTCTACCTTTTACAAATTTTCCAGAGGCCCAATCATCCAGAATAATGAGTGAATTTGTGCCTTTTGCAAAATCTACAATAAGTTTTAAGAAAGAATCCACTTCATCTTGTTCACACTTTAAAACAATAAAATTCTCGTCTTTATCATATTTCCATTGTTGATAAGTTTTGTTCCACTCACAGGTAGGACAAATTTAAAAAATATAGTCAAACGTACCTATGTAATCTTGTTCAAGAAGATGAAGCAAATAATGAGTATTTCCACAACTCGTGAAATCAACAATAATCATGTTAAATGGATCTGAGCTTGTTTCTAAATTAGCTGGTACAAATTTCTTCGTATTGTTCGATCTTTCTGATATCAATCCAAGGTTTCCATTTTTAATTTGTTTATTAGATTTATCCGTAATTTCTGTTGTCATTCTTTTTTCTTATTCATTTTATAAGAAAAAGATTTTTTCTTTTTATCACCCGATTCCTTTTTTGTTTATATCCATACTTTGTAGGTATGGATATTTTTTTTAACTTGCTGTGCTCTAGTCTGAAATACAAAAGTAGACGGCCTCATCAAACAAGGCATGGCATTGAGATAGTATTCTTTTCTCTTGAAATCCTTGATAAAGAAGTCTCCAACCTTAGGAGAATTCACCATCATAAAATCCAAATTTGAAATAATAATTATCAATGTTTCCTTTAAAAATAATCTTAAAATAAGAATAGTTCATAGGAGGATTACAATATGTTTCATTATTGACATGATAAAGTGTGTTGTAATAAATTTTTATCGTTCTTTGTTTCTTAAAGTGCACATGCAGCCATTTTTAATTTTCCGTTTATAAATGGACAGCATACAAAGATCAAGAGCACCGTTTACAGAATTTGATTATCTCTTTTCGTTTTTGAGATATCGTTCAGCAAAGTTGTCCAAAAAGCCACATTTTTGTTCTATGGAATATAAGGCCGCGAGCTTGTGCTTGTAGCATGGGACTTAGCTGTGACGTCATTAAAGGAACACGGCTTAAATAGTGTTTACATTATAAATGTAAACATATAAACTTGCACAAGCTTTAAAATGCCTGACAGATGTGTAGTTTTCGGTTGTTCTAACCTTGCAAGCTTGGAAAAAGGGATTTCACTTCATCGGATACCTTTTTTTAATGACGAAAGAAGCAAAGCGAAGCGTAGGAGAAAGCGATGGGTTAGCTTTGTCAGATTTACCCGTGATAAGTGGGTTCCTTCAGCAAATTCTGTTGTGTGCTCTGAACACTTCACCCAAGATTCATTTTCTCGACGATTCAGCAGGCTTTCTGAATCAGAGAGTCAGCTTGCGCCCCGACTTACTCGAGATGATTTTGGCATCGTAGCATTCCCAACCATCGGCCCCAAAAAAGTTGAGGATAAACTTACAACAAGAGATCGCAGAATGGTGAGAGGAGTATTACATATTTCCCTTATTTTCTCAATATTTGTAGGAAGAGCTTTATAAGGCATATATTTATATTAAGTTTAAAAGAAAATGGAAGGCAGATGATGTTCAAATGCTTGAAGATGTGCCTCGTACTAGAGAAGAGCCTCATGAATTTGTTGCAGAAACAACTTGTGCTGAAACTCATCAACCTGATCCGGCTATGCAGGTGCTGTTTAAACTTTTCAACTTTCTATTGTCATATTTTCATGCTATTACTCTCAATAGTGACATAGATTACTGTATTATGTATTGATATTGTTTCTGACTTAGGAAAAGGAAGTGCAGTGTGAATTTGAGTGCGAAAATTGTGTGATCCTTATAAAAGAGAAACATCATTACAAGAACTTATGGCTTGGGGCGAAGCATAAACCTCACTGTTGCAGACAAGAATTGAAAAGTTCTAATTTGGATGTGACTGAACCAGGTGCCTGTTGATTACATTCACCAGTTATAATGTTTTTTCTCTCTACAATTCTAGGCAGCAGAAAAAGATTTGTTTGCCATGATAAATTATTGGAATTATGTGAAAAAAAGGGCGCACTTGTTAGTTGTTTAATCATACAGTGCTAATGCCAAAAGTTTTTATTTGTTAGATCAACATGATTTCAGCAGTATGAATGAAACATCACCAAGTAGCTTGGTGGTCGATACTGATAATGATAAGTATCAAGATTTACAGTGTGAAGAGAAATTGGAATCAAGTGATTATGATGAGGAATCAGATCCCGAAACTGACCTCAATGGTGAAGTAAATTATGAGACAGAGACAGAATATAGGTATACCACTAGTGATATGGATGTAGACACTGATACAGAGCAGCCAAGAACATTTAAAAGGTAAAAAACAGTACATGTTGCATGAGAACTATACCTATTTTGCTTCATGGCAATTATGAAATCATCAGTCAGTTCTCAATTTAAGTAAATTAAATGACTATGGTTTCTTGGTACATCATAATAATTGGAAAATCAGTCACAGTATGTTAATTTATAGAAGTTTTATTGATATAATTGTACTTTAATGTTAAGTTCTGTTATTTCTTGCAGAGTATCCAATGAAGGTACTAATTTAAGATCAGAGCCAAAGTTTATAGTTTTCTTTAATCAACTGCTTGCCCTGTTCAAATTCTGCCCAACTTGCAAATTAAATGATGTTCTGGTTGAGATACTAAAAAATGGTACAATGGCCAAAGTGAAAGTTAGTTGCTCAAATATGAATTGTGGAAAGGATACAACATGGAATAGCCAACCTGTTATGACTAGAACTTCCATTCCAGCAGGAAACTTACTATTGCCTTTTGGTATTTTGACTGCTGGTACCTCGGCCACAAAGGTGATCAGAGTATTGCAGCACATGGGAATAGCTTGTATTTCTTTGAGTACATATTTCACTCACGTACCAGTTTGTATTTGTTATAAATCAAGAAACGTGCAAAGAAACTGCAGTATATAGATTGTAAATTACAAAGCAGTGAAAAATGCATTTTTTAAATAGTTCCTAAAATTGTGTTTAGGAAAAACTGTATCCAGCATTGCTTATTTACTGGAAAGAATATCAAGCAAAAATAATAGAAAAAGTAATAGCATGCAAACAACCTCTGACTGTTGCTGGTGATGGCAGACACGATTTCATGGGGCATAGTGCAAAGTACTGTGCATATACAACATTCTGCTGCACAATACCTCAAATCATCAGTTTTTTTCTTGTGCAGGTACAGTTATGTAATATATCATGAGTATTAAAAAATTGCTATTGACTTAGGTATATACTAACAATTTGTTTGTATTACCACATTGAACTCAGACTTCTTTTGTTATATAATTTTGTAGAGAAATGAAGTTGAAAATAGTAGCGGTAAGGAGTATGAGGGATTCAAAAGATCAATGGATTTTCTTCAGTCCAAAAAAATTCCAATATCAGCATTAATCACTGATACACATTCACAAAATGCCAAACATATGAAAGAAAGATGTTCAGATATTACCCATTACTTTGACCTTTGGCTTTGACAAAAAGTAATGATTTTGCATTTAAGTTAATTATGTCATGAGTCCATAATGTGACAGCATTGCTAATATTTGGTTTGCTATCTTGAGCACCATGTGGAAATGTTGGGATGTTTTAAAAATTTTTTCACAATTTGTTTTTAGAAGTTACCAAAGTCTTAACAAAACTTTCAAAATGTGCTGGATGTGAGTCACTGGTTGCCTGGATAAGACGTTGTTGTTATCATCTGTATTGGAGTGCAACATCAACACTGTCTGGCAACGGAAATGTTATTGTGGCTTAGTTTACATCTTTCCTTGGTCATGTCAAAAATCAACACAGCGGATTTTCTGACAGTTTATTTGATAAGTGTGCTCATGATTCCACCATCCTACCACGCAAATGGCTAAATGAAGGTAAGAATATTATTTGGGGAATTTGAATTATCCAGTAAGTTTAATTGTTAGTTTTTAAAATAATAGAAACATATGATGTTCTATGGAAATTATTATTATCTTTGTTTTTAGATTCAGTTGCATACAATAAGATGTATGCAGCCCTGACTAAGCACAGGTTCATTTCTGGAGTAATGAAAGCTTCTCCACTGTCTCAAACAAGTGTATTAGACAGTGGCGTAGCTAGGCTGAAATGTTTGGTCCTGCATGCTGACGTTCATACGGAGGGTAGCGAGCGCCGACGGTGCGAGCCAACTAGGGGGGTCTGGGGGCATGCTCCCCCAAATAATTTTGAAATTTAGAACTCTGAAAATGCCATTTGCAGCGATCTGACAATAGAATGTCCATATCTTTTTTAACTTGAACGAGCAATAAAATGGGGAAAAAATTCACATTACAGAAAAAAGTGTTTGCATTTAATACCAATTAAACGAAGTTCAGCCGTAGTGGAATTAAATATGACTGCTTCGCTCTACAGAGCTCACTAGCATGTCAAGAACAGCTTAAGTTTATAAAATTGTTCGACATGGACATTCATTGTAAAAGACCGCCCGCTTTTCGCGTTATTTTACTGTCATTACACTTTTGTAAGTCTTTTAACCACATGCACTTGAATAATACCGACATTCGTGCATATGTGACACTCCGTATGTTGCGATAGTCTGTTTAGGTCCAAGCAAGACGATTTATAGCCTGTGTTCCAGTCCATACACGGAAATGTATGGACTGTGCATTAATCTCAAATTTCCCGTCCAGAGCTTCTCAGCAAGTTGAGGAAATTTATTCATAAATATGCAGTAATTCTGCATAATTATTACAAATGCAATTTATGTAAATCAACATGGCCACCGCTGTAGGAGTGCGTTGTCAGAATATAGCATTAAAAAAGCGTTCGACTTCATTAAACATGTCTTTAATATTGATGAGTTATACGAAAATCAAAGCCCATTGATAAACGCCTTTTGTAAAAGAAAGAATATCTTTTTTAATGCTCCTACTGGGCATGGAAAATCGATATTTTTTCAATCACTTCCATGGATGATGGATACTCGACATGGTCAATGAACAAAGTATAGGATTTTCCACATTAATTGTTATTTCGCCTCTACAATCTTTGATGGAGGACAAGTGCAATCGAATGAAAGAGATTGGGATCACTTGGAGTAATCGATTGTAATTGACATATTCGTTTGAGTGTTTTTGT
>JAOBYK010390458.1:0-15909 GCA_025434845.1 Phenganax subtilis
AATTTTTTCTCTTTCTGTCTTGTTTCTTCTAATTGAATTGTTAACTCATTAATTTTCTTTTTGTAGTAGTCTCTTGCCTCATCTAAATATTTATAATAACTTTGTTTTGTTTTCTCTAATTTTGAATTTAAGTTTAAATTACTAAGAACGCCTCCTTGAATAATCCTCTTTGCTATTCTTAAATTTATATTTTCTTCTTCATCATGGATCTCTTTTTTATTAGTAAGAAATCTCTTTTTTGGTTCTAGGAGTTGGCTCCTTAATTTATTAATATTATTATTATTGTTTTTGTTTTTGGACGTCATGATCCTAAATTAAATATTTAAGTTAGGACCAAGATGTCTTTATTTATTATATAATTTTTTACTTTTCTGTTGTGTTTTTTAAAAATTTTTTTGTCATTATTTATTATATAATTTTTTACTTTTCTGACTCGACTCATTTTTGACCTTGTTTTTAAATTTGAAAAATTAATTTTTGATCTTTCTTTTTTTGTCTGAAAACCACTTTTTGAAAATTTACTTTTTTAAGTTATTTTTTTTATTCTTACTATATATTGTCGAATATTATTGTGCAGTCATGCGAACAATATGCAAATTAGTTTGGAATTGACTCATTTTGATCTAGTTTTTTTTAAAAATAAAATTGATTTTTGATCGTTAATTAGTTATCTGAAAAGGCAATTTCAGAATTGAGTAGAGCGGAAGTAGATGAAAAGTTTTTGTCCCACAATGTGATTTCAGATTGATTTTTGATCGTTAATTATTTGTCTGAAAAGGTGATTTCAGAATTGAGTAGAGCGGAAGTAGATGAAAAGTTTTTGTCCCACAATCGGCGTTTTTACATCTACTAACTAATTTTCCCGTTTTTTTTTATTTGTAAATGTATCTACTAAAATATCCTTACTAAAGCTTATATATCATTCCTCTGTCTTTGCAATACACTTAACTTTTCTCTTAGACTTACCAAGACTTTTATTAATAAAATGACTGTCATACCCTTCGAGATTGTGAATTAAAACAGGAAAAATTTTGGGCTTTTTAAGTTTCAAATTACACTCACTATGAGCTGCACCTCGATATTTTCCAGTAAAATGACAATGATCTCTAACTTTATCATCAAGAAGCTCATTTTCACAAACATGATAAAGAGTAGAGTTTTCAAAATCTTTTTTATCTGACTTGGTAAGAATTATTGGTTTTGGAAATCTAAAATATTTCTTGTAAATCTCTTCAATATCAGATTCGAACCACTTCCAAAATATTTCCATTATATTCTCATCCTCGCTCTTTTTTGTACAGTGTTTTAATTTTGGGGGGTAAAGTGACTTGTCAAAACATTTTATGAAGTAACAAAATCCACTGGGCTTACGCTTTTGATATTGTAAAGCCGTTCCTCCTAATTTATTATTCACAGGTTTTAAAAGACACTCAAGATCTGCATAAACTACAATTGGTAATTGAGTCTTGGCTTGAAAATTTTTAAACTATATAAATGAACCTTTTTTCGGCATTACTATTCTTGCACACTTATAGGTGCCACAATACTCTTTTTGTTTATCTAATAAGCCTTGTCCTCCATAATGATTAAGACACCTAAGACATATAAAATGAGCAATTTTCTTTTTTGAAATTTGTCCCATCAAAAGTCTACTCATATTTCTAATAACACAGTAATGTCTATTTTCTAATAATAGTAAATTTATAGTCTCTTGAATTGAAATTCTCGAAGGACATATAACTTTCTTTTCTCTTTTACACTGAAATACACTAATATACTCTCCTGGATTTTGCCTTTCAAACTTATCAATTTCTATAATTGGAGTTGGAAAACTAATACTATCAAAGTTAAATTTTTTTGACATTTCAATTAGGTATTTTGAAATTCTATCTGGATCTCTACAACTATTTTTGTAAACTTTGCTATAGTAACAGCATGCTTAAAGCAGTCATCTAAATTTTTTGGATTTATAACAGCTTTTTTATCTATTAACCATTTTGGCACTTTAACATAGGAAGAGCCCTTGAGAGGATTAAATTTACTCCCTTGTACTTGTAAACTAAGAACATGTTTAAATTGCCATCCAGAACCATTCTTTTTATATTGAGAAAAAGACTCTAATATTTTTTGAACCATTCTCTCATAAACCTCCTCTAAAATAGTTCCTGGTAAAATTATTTTTTGTTTAGAATGAAAATACGCCGTATGAGTTTTCTCCTCATTAGTAGTTAAATTAGTTTTAATCATTGTACAATGTAAAACAAGTTTAACCTTATAATTTATAAATTTTTATCAAATTAATTTTATAACAAAATATTTTGCATCCTCAAAAAATTGTTCAATGTTAATCTCTCCATTTTCCTCTGTCTCATAAACCTCAAAAGTCTTTTTCATGGCTGATTTAACAGCCCTGAATTTTATAGGTTTTGATTTTTCTCTATTTTGTTTTTGACTAACGTACTCTCGAAGGTCTTCCGTTCTTATAAATATTTTCAAGTCAAAAACTTCTCTTTTTCTTAGTGAAATTAATTTTTTTTCTCATAAATTGCATTTTTCTTAGCTTGTTTCCAAATCTCAATATCACATTTTGGCTTATTCATTTCTCTAAATATTTTTTCAGTTTGTCTAGCTGTTTTTTCTATTACATTTTGAATCTTAATTTTTTGATGATATTGATCTCTTGCTTTATATAGGTACTCGAAAAACTGTTTTTGATTTTCCTAGTCTTGATGTAATATTAAGTTTTTTAACTCCACATTTCCAGAAATTATTTTCTATGCTATTTTTAAGGTTATATTCATCTCTCCTTTATTTAATGTTTTATTTTTATATTTAGAAAACACCCGATTACTTTTAGATGTACTTGACATGATCTTATTTTGCAAGAGAAAATTATTTTGAGAATCAATTTTCAAAGTTCGATTTTGGCTCTAAAAACCTTGTTTTGTTACTTCTCTAGAGTAGTTAGAAAACGAGGGTCTGAATCCACGATATTACCAATACCCCTAATAAACACCCTAGCGATGATGGACAAAAAAAAACACAACAGTTTTGGAATGAAATAAAAGAGATACCCCTGATCGAGGGGGTGTTTAAAATTGACCTCTAATTAGAGAAGACACCTCCATATAGGGAGGGCGCTTAAGTTCATCCGAGATGAGGAGTCGTAATAGTAATTACTACTAATTCGTAGTGATTTTTCCGTTCGCGTTTTGAAAATTCCAATGAGATTTGTATAAGATTGTATTACAGATGTGGGGGAACTTATCAGAGGTACTGGTAATATTGGGGGTTCAAACCTACCTATATTAACTACTATTTTACATACAAGCACACAGCACTAGGTTCGGGTTTTTGAAATTGTGTTGTGGAATCGCTGAGCTTGTTATGTATTGGCTTGGTAAAACGTTCAAAACGGCATATAAATGGTCACTTGGGTCATGTTCTGCTGATTGTTATACTTTACAAACGATCCAAGATCTGGAGTTATCATTTTAATTGTTCATGTAAGCTACAATATTCCACATGTTTATCAAGTAGATGTTGCTTTCCAAAACAGTTTAAACATGTATCACATATAAATTTTTTCTTTTCCTTTTTTGTCATTTGATACCTCACGAGCCTACTCATGTTGTTAATCACACAATAATGTTTGTTGTCTAACAGTAATAACCACACATTTGCATTGTCTTGTTCAGAGATTCTCAATGGATATATCGAGTTTGTGTCATGTCCAAATACATTAATGTATATGCCTGGATTTCTTCATTCAAATTTATCAATTTCAGTGATTAGAGTAGTATTGAAATGGTACGTTTTGGGACAAACGGTAATGGTGGCAAAGTATAAGATTGTATTACACCAGGTTTTGAGCTCAACAGATCTATTATGCACTAATTATGCATAATAGATCTGTAGATCAACCTAATCTATAGAAAAAATTCAACATATATGTGTAGAGAAGACAGCTATGAATGCAAACCAAAATAAGAATAAAAATAGGAAAGTCGAAGACCGCGAAGCAGTTCAAAAATATAAGAATACTATTACTACCACAAATGCACAAAACGAGAAATTGAAATTTTTTACAAAAAACGAAAACCTAAATAATAAAGAAAAAATGTTGAATCCATATGAACAAAATAAAGATTTAATATACAAATACAACGATAACAATAAAGTCTTAATAAGAATCAACAAACAAGATTCTACCAATTGGTCAACTATGCCGAACACAGAGAGAGCTTCCGCGATGAATAGATTAAACTACGCAATAAACAAAGACGAACGAAGAAGAAATGTAGGTCTAGGATGTGCAAAGGACTTACTCATAGATACCTAAAGAATGCAAAGCGAAAACAAAATAATAAGACATGTAGAATCGATGACAGATGAAGAACTCATAGTAGAGCTTAAAAAAGTAGAACTGAGTAATAAAAAACTAAAATACTTCAAAAACAAAAACAACATAAAAAAAGACCTAGACAGCAACAAGGAGACTCATGGGAAATACGTTCCACAAAGAAATAAAATGAGGTTTCCCATCGATAGAGGATCAAAATCGTATGTGAACGACCTTGGATTATCTGAGAACCAAGAAATGAAAGACATATTATCTGACAAAGCTAGAACAAGTTTTTACACCATAGGTTATAAACAATCAAAGAAGAAACTAAGAGAAAGATTGAAAAGATTGGAAATACAAGAAACGAATTTAGCAAACTCGAAGGTAAGTTTGATAGACCATGAGATAAAACTTAAACAAAAATATAATCGATTAAAACATGAATTAGAAAGACTACAAATAAATGGACAACAACAAACTACAAACTACTATTTGCAAGCAACTATTAAAACTTGCTTCCACAAAAGAAATCAAATACACACAGAGTTTTACTGAAAGAGCATCCAAAAAAGCCTTGGAACAAATATACCAAGGCTACAAACAAGATCAATTGAACAAAACAAACAACACGTTTACGGACGTGGTCATAGGAAAATTTTCGGAACTTGTGCAACATTTAGAGCTAATCGAAAATGCTACGCAAATGGGTAGAGAACTTTTGGACAACGAGGCATTTCAACAAGACATGAAATTTATTCTAGAGTATGTTACACCACGGATTCTGTTTATTGGTGCTTTATCAGGAGGTCTCATCATAGGCTAACATGTTGTAAACAATAAGGTGAACTAAGTGAGTCTGCAAGAACAATGTCAACAATCCCAAAACAAGGCGAACGAACCAGCGACCCAGCATTCGGAATCTTGAGTAAGGTGTCTAAGAAATCAAAAGAGTTTAATACACCAAACCACGATAACCCAACCAACCTTTTTAATATGATTATCGCAGGAGTGACTTGTTGCGGGAAAACGCATTATTTGTAAAGACTTTTAGGACAAAATTACAGGGGTTATTTCAATTATATTTTTTTTAAATGTCCAACTTACAAATGGAACAAAACTTACCAAGCTTGGCCATACGATAAAGATGAAAATTTTATACTCGTGAGCTGTGAGCAAGAAGATGTAGAGCCTTTTCTTAAGACAAATTGTAGATTTTGGAAAAGAAACAAATTCTCTAATAATTCTTGATAATTGTCCTGCGACAAAGTTTGTAAAACAGAGGACGTCTGAGCTCGTGAAATTAGCATTTTCTGCGAGACATTACGGACTCAGTATGATCGTTATCACACAACAGTTAACTTTGATGGCAAAACCTTATAGAGAAAACATTTCCCAACTAGTTTCATTTTCTAATCCGAGTAGAAAAGATATGGATCTCATTTTTGATAACTATTTAGGGCACATGTCTAAAGAAGAAAAATCCAATATCCGCGGAGCCTTAAAAAACATATAATACTCAAAGTTGGAAATCTCACTGAGGTACCCTTACGAATACAAAGTGACCTGGCCCCCCTTTGTTTTCGCGTAAAATGTGTAACTTTAAAAAAGAGTTACACATTTAAACTTAGCGGTTCACGTTTGTTGTGTTTTTAACGTTGGATCTAGAAGTATTTTCATAATCAAACTTTACAACCACAGTGATTTTAGTTCCGTTTCGACCAACATTTGAATTACAACTACAAACTTTTTTGTCGACGTTTCTCAAATTGTTTCCCCAGGATTCTTCGGGTTTGGAATCAAACATTCTGTTCCTTCTGCATGTATACAATTACCCATTTATTTACATGCTTAGTCGTTTGCTTTGCTCAATAATGAACATTTGCAATAACTCTATTTTTAAAGTTGACAAATCCATCACTGATCACAAACAACTTGCACAACACGTTTACTGAGGTTGCTTTCTGTTTAATTTCTAACAATACACCATTTTGAGTGTTGACTAATTTCTTACCAGCTCCAACGATGTGCTTATCTTCAATCGTTCTAAGATCTATTACTAATGCAAACTTGTCTTTAAAAAACTTCCTGATATTCATATCACTACTTGTTTGACAATCACTTCTTTCATTCTCAAAGAACCTTTTTGCTTCATTGTATGGATCCACTTTTTGTATTCCTTGACTGAAGATGCAGTTAGGAACTCCTTCAATTGTAATTTTGACCGATTCAATATTAAGGTATACAAAGTTTTCACTATTTGTGATGCTCTTGTTTCTAAACAACATCACTATTGCAGCCATACATTTTCGAGGAAGATTTACTGTTTCGTTGATCAACGTTGTAGACTTGTCCCACTCCACGATTTTCATCAGCGTTGCATGTTCGAAACTCAAAGATCTACCCACGTCATATCCAGCAAGCGCTTCTCCAGCCAAGGTTTCGTTTTCAATAATTTCATATTCAATTTCGATGTTTTCTAAGGTGAATTCTTCTACACTTTCTCACCATGATTTTATCTCCACTCGGCAGTTTAAGTTTATATTGAAGATTATGACTCATTGAATAAGGAGCAAGTAATCCATGATTGCCTACGATTTTATCTAATTTGATTTTTTGTTTTCCTCCCGATGCAGAGGCTAGCAATGCGTCCGACACCTTCTGAGTCATTCCGGTTTTTGCTCCATCATCTGACTTCCAAATAAGTTTTCTGTTGTTTCCATTGGAGATTCCATATTCGACTAGTTCATTGCATATGCGTTCTGGAAGCCAAAGATCTTTGTAATCCTCGAGTTCACTCTGACCTCTATGGTCAAAAACGTTCTCACCTCCTATGCTGATGATTAGTTGTTTGACCAAGAGTTTTCCCAAATTGTTAAGAACCAAGACGTATCATTTTTGTTTTTAAAATCAAACTTTTAAGGCAAGTGTATGAGGTACCAAAAACGCGTCCGGCTTGAGTTTTGGAATATTGATGTAAATCTCTTCTCCTGGGTTCGCTTTGTCTGGATTAAAAGTAGCCACATGTTTTATTCAAGTGCCTTTGATGACACTCATTTTATGTTTTCTAAAACCTGGGGTAATTTTTTGTTGTTCCATTTATATACATAAAAAAAATGTGTAACTAATTAGAGCTACACATTCCTGATAAAGATTTTAGATTTATTTTCTAGCTCAGTTTGTTCATACTTATACTTTTTAATTTTATACATATCATAAACGAACCAAGTCAACGCTAATGCTAATATCCTAAGATTCTCAGCTATAAAGCTCACACCTTTTGTTCCCCACTTCAAAATACTACCAAGTAGATTTAACACGGTGCTAGCAATAGGACCCACTTGTTTAGCCAAATTTCCCAAGGCTTTCGCAAACTTACTCGTGGCTTGGGCTCCTTTTTTAACAGCAGATCTTGCGTTAATCACCACAGTTGTTATGATTCCACCTATTGCTATAGCAACACCACTCAAACCAACCAAGTTTTGTTTAGCCCATTTTAAAATTTTTCATATCGGTTCAAGTCATCTTTATATAGTTAATCTTCTAAAATATCCATCGATTCTTGTGACGTTAACCTTTGGTTTATTCTTAGGCTTATTTCATCAGACTTTAGTTCAGTGACTCTTGCGATTGTTTTACAAAGTTCAGCTCTTTTGTTGTCTTCACGTCTATAAGCTTCTTTTGCTTCATTGTCCAAATATCTTTTTTCTATGTCTAGAGTGTTTATTTTGTCTATAG
The DNA here is from genome assembly GCA_025434845.1 of Phenganax subtilis. Taxonomy (NCBI): domain Eukaryota; kingdom Metazoa; phylum Cnidaria; class Anthozoa; order Malacalcyonacea; family Clavulariidae; genus Phenganax; species Phenganax subtilis. The sequence continues at coordinate 8,081 of JAOBYK010390458.1, forward strand.
GTAGCTCCCCTGATGGACTGAGTATTCCATTTATTTCTCTTAAATTTTTGCATGGTTAAGAGTTCTCTTAGTTCGTTTATGTCTAGTTCCAGATCCTTGATCCTACTTTGAATTTTATCAACAGTGGACTCTCTTACTTGACTCATTATTTCATCCAAGCTATCATTACTTATGGTGTCTAGTTTTTTTTTTTCAATTTGAGCCAAAGTTGTTCCACAATGTTTGCGCTCTGCTATTTCTGTGAGTGTTTTAAACTTATCTACGTATTTTTTAAGATTTTTATTCCTCAAGTACATAAATTTACCATCTTCTATTACTATGATCGGTTTTCCAAGGACTTTGCCACCTATCACGTTTCCTGTTGCACTTCTTCTCACTCTAAAGTTTCCTATTAAGCCCTTAGAATTAGGTCCATCTTTCTCAACGACGTTGTGTTCTAAAAAATTTACCAAGAATGTTTTTATATCATGGGTTTCCGATCTTTTTATGTCGGCGACATCTTTTTTTACATTGGGTATATCATCGTAAGTGTTGTTCCAATCGAGAGGAGATTTGGTATTATCATTTTTGAGGTCGTTGGTGGGTTCCTACAAGGATGTTTTGATGTCTTTGTCTATATTGTAGTCCACATCATTTTCGATATCTTTGTTGGTGTCTAAGTCGTTCATTTCGATTTCTTCTTCACGTTCGTGGTGAAGGTCTAAATCTATTAATTCGCTTTTCATTTATTTTAAAGATTTTTAATATCCCTTTTCTTAATCCACGATTTATGTTTACTGTCATAGCCTAACCATTTTACTAAAGCGTTATCACCATGTGTTTTGAGGATTATTTCTACTCTGTAAATTTCATCTTGCTTATCCACGGGAGACAACTCTTCTTCGTAGATCTTACCTACAATAGGTTCGTCGTCTGTGATATCTTTTATTTCATACATGGTTGTATCACCTCTAGAAACTTTACAAATTTTGAAGGTTTCTTCGGTGAAATTTGCTTCGTATCCTTTTTCAAAGATGTTTTTACATTTGCTCACTCTAACTCTATCACTGAGCTCATATTTAGGTAAAAGATATTCTCTCGTCCAAGACCATACAAAGTTAATCATCTTGATCCACATTGTTTTGTTTACGTCAGCAGGTTTCATTAAAATTGTGTTCTGTTTGGTATGGTTATAATTGTTCACAAGCTCATTTAGAACGTCAATCCATTTGGAAGTTCCTTTGGAATAAAAGTATTTCCATATGATCGTTTTCAAAGTTCGGTTAAATCTTTCGACGACGGCAGCGTTTTTATCAGACCTTGTTGAAAAATACTTAATTCCACGTGATTCTAAAAGATTTCTAACACCCACGTTGTATAATTATTTTCCTTTGTCAAACTGTATTACATTTGGGTATTTTCCGAAGCTAAACTTAAACTTTTCTAATAATTTTTCAACAGCTTTGGTCATGTTTTGAGTATCTTTCTTATGCACTGGGATAGCAAAGCCATATCGACTTAAGATTTCTACCACTGTTAGAATCCAATTGTGACCTTCATTCTTATATCTCAGTTTACTCATATCAACGAGATGCATTTGTATTTAATTCGCTATATTATCCACATAGGTCTTACTAAATTTATGTTTTTTCATGACTCGTTTGTATCTCGTATCAGTTTCTTGCGTTTTTAACCATTCTTTGATTTGTTTTCTGGTGATGTTTAAGCTGTCTTTGAGTGCTCTTTGACAAAGTGCTTCCGCAGATCGATATCCAGTTTTAGGATCGTAATATAAATTATGTAGTTCTTGCTCTTTTGTAAAATGACTGGTCCAATTTTGTTCGTTTCACTCATGCTTGTTTGGCTCGCATTCATTTATTCTATGTATAATTCCAACAACACAGATCCAATCTCTACGTCACTAATATTCGTACTTACGCTAAAGTTCAATTTGTTGTAGACTCCATTATCTATTTGCACCAAACTTTCTATATCTTTGTATTGCGTTACAGAACCGTTTAGGCTAGCGTCTGTTGTAATAGGAAGTGTCACGATCGTGTAACTTAGTTTTCCATTTGTATCAAAATTTTTATGCTTGTCCACTGCATCACAGCTCACTGTGACACAACGTAGTCCTAGATAGATATTGGCTTCGTTTTTGCTTTTTGTTCACGTATTTGCTTGAAGGAGTTAATTTTTTGAAAACCCTAAAAAAGGTCCAAAGTTTCTCAAGTTGGTTAAGCCATTGGAGTGATCCTTGTTTTATTATTATGAGCAAGTTTTTTGAGTTTGATGTCGTATTTAGCTAATTTTTCGATGATGCTTTCAAAATCATTGTGTTCTTTTGGAATCTTGATCGAGATATTTCCTTTGACATTCCAAGAATTGTTTTCTTCTAAGGTCACTTTTGTATAATTCCAACAAATAGTAGCTGTTTTAACGAATAATCTAGAGTTTGTGGGATCTACTTTTGTGTTTCTATCTAGGTGAACTTCTTTGTGGCTATTTTCAATAAACACGGTTAGCTTGTTCATTTATTTATATAAATAAAATGGATTACTATTACAAATGGAAATATGGTAAAGATCATCCAGAAGGTACAAAACTTATTGAGTCTTGGAGTCGCGAAGATGCAAAACAGGATTTCTTAGAAAAATATCCCCAAGCAGACCTTAGTAAGTTTGATTTTGTTTATAGTATTAAGCTTATACATAATAAGCTAACATTGTTTAATGAAACTTATTATAAACGAAGACCTAAGCTTCAATACAACATTGAAAACTATGATTTTAAACACAATCCCGAGTGGCAAAAATAATTAAACAAAGACGTCGATCACTTTTGGACCCCACAAATTTGGAATCATTTTGGGACGATTCAACACTTGGTATTAGAAGACAACTCGAAAATAGGCTTCTACTATTTTAAAATCTACGTAAACAATCGTCACTATTTTATGTTTAAACCAAGTACTTTCGATTGTAGAAAAAATTTTGCTGCGGGACCAGGTATTAATTATATCGAAGATCCTTATTGTGCTGGCTTACTTACAGCCTATGTTTTAAGTTATAAAGCTGGAATGAGCGTAGAACATGTTACGCGAAAGCAACCAAAAGTCATAAGTTCCATAGCAAGATACTATTTCTATTACCACATACAACGATTCCTACGTTACCCAGAAAAACTTATAAAATACGTCAGTAGTAGAGATATAAACCTCGTAAGTCTAAAATCGGTCTCAAAGGATTAGGTCACAGAAGTAATTATAAAATGTTAAACAACCACCCTGATGATTGGAAAGCATTTATCAAAAAGTCCAGTGATGGTTTATTGTTGTTAGGTCAAAAACTTCTACAACAAGCCATGGAATGTTACCTTTATTTGGTTTTAAGAGCTCAAGCAAACTCAAAATGGGCCATTGCTAATCAAGGAGCAAAAAGTTTACAAACTCAAGACATGTTCCACAAGTTGGTTTAAGACATGATCATTCAAGACGACCCTACGATAATGATTTCGAATCTGAGAACCGCTACTAAAGACACTAATGTTATTTTAAACATGGTGATCGGTCCTGGTATTATTTTAGTTCCTTTGAATATGATCATCTTAGAAAAACCTGTCACGGGATTTAATAACATATTGAACATGGTGACAAACAAGATGAAGTTTGGTAAAAATAAAAATCTAAACTACGTAAAACTTAAGTCCAGCACTAAAATTGAGACACCTCAACCTAATGAACCTGAACCCACAAAAACTTATACGAACAAAGTGGATATGAACAAAGTGAATCCGAATGAAGCAAGTCCGAACAATCAAACCTTGTTGGAAATAGCAGGTGTTATGCTAGTAGCTGGAATCATCACTTCTAAATTTATTTCATAAATAAATGGCTATAAACTACGGATACGAAGACAAGACGAAGAATCTAAAAAAAGAAGAGGATGGATCTGAAAAATGAATTAAAGATATCAAAGAAAGATTAAAGATATAATCATAAAAATTCCGAAAACCACCATAAATAAATTTTTATACATGTTCTATTATAAGAATCCAGGTAGGGCATACACCACCCCACGAAATCCTAACACAGATTATCCGAGTAGCGTAATTTTTCTACCAGGAATAATCAATGATAAAACGAAAGTAAGTTTGTTAATTCATGCATTTGACATGGATTGAAAATTACCAAACTTTCATCTAAATTATGCAATAAACATTCTATTAAACGATGACACAGAAACGATCTACGACATAAAAGAAGTGGATATCAAAGACCCAAAAATGACCTCTAATTATCTTCAGGTGATTCAGTTGGAGATCAGCTTTATGCTTAGAGACTCATACCCTCACACCAATGAGAAAAAAATGTTTTATATATTGTTTATAAAGGTAACGAATGTGTCTGTGTTCAATGAATGAAATTTAACTGTGATGGTGGAAACGGAAACATGAATGCTATTTGGTTGATCTTTGAGTAAATTTTAAGTAGTTTTGAGGAGAACCTTAGATTACTTAAAACTTACTTAAAATTTACATAAGTTTAAGTTTTTACTTGGTTGATTTTTAAGTAATTTTCATATATAATAAATGACAGAACAAACAACAAAGTTTGAACAAAGCGAACCTAAAGAACAAACCACCATCATCACCACACAACAAAAACTCAAAGATTAGCGAAAAGTAGCAGCTGGAAAACATCTTGCAAACTTGAACAACAAAATCTGCAAAATAATACAACCGAAGCAAGTTGGGGTTTTACACCAGCGATAGTACTCATGTCTATACTTGGAATTGGTATAAGTTGTTATATGTGGCATCATAAGACAGCAAAGCCTACAGCTAACCCTCCACAACAAAAAAGCGAAATGAGTAAAGCGAATGAGAAAAAACAAATCCAAAATGTTAAACTAGACACTTTTGACTAAAAATGAAATGAGAAAAGCTACTATGGTGAATCGCTGTGTAAGGTCAGACACTTAATCCTTTTTTATATATATATAAAATAAATGAGCAACAAACCGGCCCAAAACAAGTACATAAATAAATCAATTATATGACGCCAGCGTATTAACATTGTCTGCTGTTGGCGAGTTGATTTTGAGCAAGAAAGCATTCGAAGAACCTCTAGGAGCCCCTCAGTTGATTCAAGGAACGTTAAAACTAGCAGGAGCTGTCATGCTAGGATCCATTGTCATAAAGTACCTCGAGGACAAGAAAATAATTCCGGAAAAGATTGATAAATAAATGGCTTCAATGATTGCAAGAGGATTATTTAAGGCGGTCGCTTTTGCTGGCGCTGGATTTTTGTTTAATAAGTTAAACTACCATGGATATGAAGCAGAAATGAATAGACATAATTTGGCTATGGTAAAACTCACAAAAGACAAACAAGCATGGTATGGGAAAGAAGTAGCTGAAAAAAACAAACTTGCTAGATTGAGACAAAAACTAAGCGATGCCAACAAAGATATCAACATGACAAACAAGAACCTTGAACAACTAAAGAAAACGTTAGGTGCAGTGAAATTACAATGGACTCCAGAACCAAGATTACAAGACTACTACAAACCGAGTAAAGAAATGCAAGAGTATCAACACGTCGTCATGGGTGTTTTAGGGATCGTCAGAGGTTGGGTACTTGGAAAAATTATATAAAAGCAAAATGAGTTTGAAAATGTGTAACTATATAGAGTTACACTTTTTTTTTCAATAAATAAAACAAGCTGTTGGCCAGACCAAAGAAAGAAAACAAAAATAAGACACGTCAATTCTGGTTAGGAAGAAAATTTTCCTAGTGTAACGAAAGCGTGCGAGTATTTAATTCTTTTTGGAGCTAGTCCTTATATATTTCAAAGAGCTTGTGAGAAGAAAGAAAACTTGGTCCTAGGTGATGATATTTATAAGATAGAAGTAACCGAAAAACCACGAGGTGAGACTGGTTATATGAGTAGGAATTTTAAATATTTTTCAACCGACAATCAACCTCGATTTTATGACCTTCAGTGATGGTGATAACGTTCCTGCATTCAGAAATTGTTAGAATGTTTATCTAAATTTAGATAAACATTTTTTTAGAGAAAAGTATAAGATGATTAATAATTTAAATACCCTGTCAAAACGACAGGGTAATCCTACATATTTTTCTACTTAATGTAATCATTATCGTAGTGCTCATGTTCGCTATGATTCACTGCATTCATTTTGTAATGTGCAAAACTCAACGTGCTGATTCCACCTTCTAGGATGTATCGTTTCTCATTGTTCAAACTCAGAGTGATCTTATCAACGGTCCCCGAATATAGTTCATGTTATCTATTTCTTATAGCATTCATGGACCGCATGGCTGGAATTTTTGTAAATAAACAGTTCTCATAGTCTTTGATGCTCAGAGTCTTGTCTTTAACAGATTTCTTTAATCCTTTACAACGTGTTTCTATCTTACTCCGTTTATGTTCGGTTCCTTTTCGTAGGCATACAACTTTGACCTACTTTACTAAACATGTTGTTAATCACAACATCATGTTTATCTTCTGATAAGTCTAATGTCTGGATAGTTGTGAACATGACCTATCAGAAAAACTTTATATTTATCATTATAACCTAATAAGTTTATTTTTGAATTGTTTCTATATTCAAACTAGTCGATAGTAATGTGACAGTTCTTCCACATTCCATTCTCACTCGCTTATTAGAGGTAAGAACCCCTAGCCACATTCCATTATAGGGCGTGACCACCACCTATTCTTTAAAAAGTGGGTGTGGTCGCTTATTTATTCTCACCCGCTTATTAGAGGTGAGCACCTCCCCAAAAATTTTTTGACGTGTGCACCACTGATCTCATAGTAGACTGGATAGAGCTTCTCTAGATACGAAAAGTGAATCCGGAAGAAGCCGGCTGAGAAATGCAAAAAATCACTTCCGGGGACCACTGAGCGAGACAAGATAGTATAAAATTGTATGGCGGACACCCAGTACGACCATCTAATTTTGAAGATTCTCGATACTTTTCTTTTCTTTATTTAACTCATCGATCTACCATGAATGAAGGTAGTAATGTAGATCATGTTGACACAAAAATGAATCGAATTGCTCCAAAATAGCGACGGTTGTGTGCGTTCAAATTTAATCGTCTGTGCGATATGTCTCCCACAGAGACTCAATACAAGGACACTGTGTGACCCTAAGTAGTTTTCAATGCTTTATAGATGTGGTAGGCACGCTCCTTTTATCGTTTTATAAGTTTAGACTGCCATTGGTTTGTTATTTATTGCTTCTTATTAACAGCAAGTATGCAGCAGTGATGATTTCAAAACTGCCCAAGGACTTATTTGCATCAAAAGGTTAAAGTGATCCTGGCTTAACTTTGAAATACCTCAGATGTTTCTTGAAATGCTTTCTAATTATGTCCACAGCTATCATTGCAGACATGTTTACAAACCTACTGAAACAAAGACTGAAGGAACTATACTGTAATGAAAACTTGAGTTGTCAACATCCATGCAAAAAAAGCTCTACAATGGCTTCTAAAAACTAGACCTCTCTAGTGTGACAATGTTTCTGCAGTAACTGATTGTGTTTTTATGACTTATTCAACAACATAAAAGGGTCAGTATTTTTAAATTATCTAGCTTCTTTCGTAACTTGTTTTTGTGGCAGTTTCTGAACATTGCTGTTTTTCTGAGTTGGTACAAAGCACTTTACAGTAGCTTTTCGATGTGCTTTTGGTCAGTTTAAAGTTTAAAGGTATGATTGTCTTTAATGGTAGTGTCTAGCATATGGAAATCAAGACCTTTGAATGCTGTGTGCTTGTTTATATTCAATACTACTACTGGGAGGGCAGCTTTATT